>VKOC01020245.1:0-22058 GCA_009364415.1 Spea multiplicata | reverse complement strand
CATAATCCCCATGTAAAAAAATAATTATAGCCATATTCTTATCAGAAATGGGTCAAATATGTTCCTTAGCATGTGTAACCATGATATTCAACCCACAATCCCCATGTAAAAATATTAATATTACCATATTCTTATCAGAAATGGGTCAAATATGTTCCTTAGCATGTGTAACTATAATATTCCATCCATAATCCAAATGTAAAAAAATAATTATACCCATATTCTTATCAGAAATGGGTCAGATATGTTCCTTAGCATGTGTAACTATAATATTCCACCATAATCCCCATGTAAAAAAAATATTTATAGCCATATTCTTATCAAAAACAGGTCAAATATGTTCCTTAGCATGTGTAACCATGATATTCAACCCATAATCCCCATGTAAAAATATTAATATTACCATATTCTTATCAGAAATGGGTCAAATATGTTCCTTAGCATGTGTAACTATAATATTCCACCCATATTCCCTATGTAAAAAAATATTTATAGCCATATTCTTATCAGAAATGGGTCAAATATGTTCATTAGCATGTGTAACTATAATATTCCACCCATAATCCCCATGTAAAAATAATAATAATATATATTCCCATATTGTGCCAATCAAAACAGGTAAAATATGGTGTTTGCACATACATGTACCATATTATATCAATATGTTGATTACTTAAAATGTTTCTATTATTTCTATATAATTTACCATGATTCCGTTATAAAACTGTACATATTTCAGCAAGTAAACAGTTAAACATTTGCAGCTTCTTCTTGCAATGTATTCGTTGCAACTTAGTATCAAGAACTACCAAAAAGAACATACTTTGATTTACCATGAGTGTAAAAAGTATACTGACACCTATTGATAGTGCTGAACATTGCAGCCAATCATCCCATCATCCCATCATCCCCAATATGCTGTTTAGTACGTCCCCACATTTTTTTTTAAATTTCCACGCACATAAGGATAGCAGTAATGTAATAGTAATCGCTAATGTGACGCTACATATTTTCTATGTTGACCCAACAAAAACGTATTACCATTGACTACATCCCCGTATAACTGCTGTTTTCATTTCTTGCTTATTGCTATAATTGACACACTTTTATACTACATGGAGTTTAAAACGCAAAAAAAATATTCAGCAAAACTACATTTCCCACTTGGATTTTGATGGATTTCTTGGGGAGAGAGAAAAATACCTATTGTCTAATGTTTAGCCTATAGTGTCTTATACAAAGGGAGTAAGCAGTAGTTTAACCAGATAGTTATACAACGTTGTAATCATTTATACTTACCTACCTTGGAACCTGGAGACTCGGAGCTTGGTATAAGACGACAGTTTGAGCAGTTATTGGTCAGTCTGTCTCCTCTAAGAAGCCGAGTTATTTTGACGAGATTTAACTTTTTTTTCATCTTGAACGTGAATAATAACTGCACTTAACAGCAACTTGAGAAGATTTTGGACAAAAAAAATCCACGGATGACAGCACCGAACTCCATGGCATCACACCTCCTCGTGATATGGAAAGTTCCTGACTTTTGTGGAGTGCTGTAGAGTACTATTGAGTTAAATTGGACGAGTTACCTTAAGGGAGAACTTGGGTTTTAATAAATAGACCTGCCTCTTTTCTCTCCCCTAGCATTTATATTTTTAACTTTTCAAATTAGATTTGCCAACCCAAATCTGCACAAGGCTTTCCAAAACACTGAATGGACAGTAAGAGCGATGAATCGACAAATGGTTATTACCAGCAACTGAAATATACAACCTAACCTTACAAGTAATCATCTTATCATTGCAAAATGTATAAGATGAAACATTTAAATATCAATGGTCATCTTTAAAGAACGTCATTGCGGGAGTAGCATGTGACATAGTACATGAGCTTGAAAAAAAAAAGACCTAAGTCCATCAAGTTCAACCAGGGGCTTCTACACCAGGAACTTGGAACGCTCTCTGGAGATTACACTGACCTGTAGACAATCATACACTGAAAGAGGCTGTAACATAAACCTCCAGATCTGAAGTATTTCTTAAGGTTTATTTTACAGCCTCTATCAGGAAAAAAAACCCCATACATAGATTTAGCCTGTAACCAAAGTACAGATTGTTCTCTCGGGCTTATAAAATGCCACGTATTTTGCCTGTGATGGAGCCCATTGTCGGCACAGCTTGGTGTAACATTGTGAATGAGACACGATTATATTCTCTAGTCAACTGCAGAGTGGTTCAAAGCTGCAAACGTAACACTATTATCATTTCTCAAGTGCATAAAAGCCTGAGAATGGAACACACAAAGAATAAATACTTAATGTAAAGAATCTTGATATTATTATGTTGTAGGTTATGCAAAAGCTTAATCACCATGTAACAAGTCAACTGTAGCAGATTTGGACAAAGAATTGAGGCAGTCCTACCTTGCTAACTTGCATTATTGTGACTTTCATCGAAATATGGCAGAGGAAATATAAGCCAAAGTACCCAGGGTTACATATTTCTGTAGGGTTTACAATATTGTTAGGTTTTTTTTTTCATAATCTTGGATATTTAAACAAAAATATACCATTTAACAAGAATCCATAACTTTATTCACCTAAATGTTACATACTACTGTTTAGTATATTTAAACATATGACATGGTATTTATAGAGTCTAATAATCAATGTGATTGTGAATATAATACTCATATACGCAAGTTATGCATGATTATTCCTCTATCTTGTGTCTGGAGTCCTTAGAAGGTAAAGGGAAATTAAATGTGTATGTTGTTCGTGTTACTGAGACATGTAGTCCCTTACTAAACCACATTATTTCCAACGCATATATGCTAATAAAAAAAAGCACAATACCGGTAGTGTTAACAAAAGCAATAAAATCTGCACAGGTAACAGTTTCACTGAAAATAATAAATAATAACAAATAGCAAACACATAACATTCAGTATCATTTGTTATGGGGTACTGGCTGCCTAGCACATATAAACACTGGAATTACTAGACTGCATGTTACGTCCTCTGTCCATGGTCCTGAAAGTCACGGTAAAGAAACGCTTATCAGTGAAGAAAAGGCTACAGTGGCATTAACCAAACTGATAATAATCGAGGAGTGTGTTCATGGCTTCAAGTCTCATGTGGCTGATTGCTTAAACATTCTACTTGTTTAGGGGGCTTAACAACAACCTCACTCTCTGAATCTTATAAATAATAATAATAGTAGCTTTTAATATATATATATATATATATATATCTATATATGTTGGATTAAGGTGCCCTTCACTTTGAATAGAATAAATAACATACTTAAGGTTGCTAGGTAATTGTTTGACAATTACTAAATAAGTGGATGTAGGAAAGAGCAAGGTCAGATATATAATAAGGTGGTCAGATATATAATAAGGTGGTCAGATATATAATAAGGTGGTCAGATATATAATAAGGCGGTCAGATAAGAATGCGCTTCTTCTAATTAAAATCAGTATCTGATTGTTCTTTTGTACCATACCAGTACATTTAAAACAACCTGGGCTAAATCTAGGTTTGTTAGGGCCCTAAGAGAAAAGATTTAGGGGTCTCATCTTAAAACAATTGATAAAAATGGATAATTATAAAAGGACCACAATACTCGTTAATGAACAAAACATATGATTTAAATTAAATTAAGAGGAATCTGAGCCTCACCCCTCCCACATCATCCGAAAGGGACCCTTAGACCAATGGAGGCCATAAGCAGTTGCTCATTAAGTTTATACGGTAGCGCTACCCCTAGCTATAATAAGATATATATTTGCAATAATTGTTTCAAAATCTGTTGATACAAAAGACATTTAGAGCCCCCTGTATAAAGATGGGGGGCTTGATTGTTGGTCTATGCAACCGTTAATATAGATATGATATGTATACTGTATGTCACTATTCATTATGTACAAATTTCCTTAAAAATAATAAATGACTATAACCTGTAAATATATCCCTACAGAATATTCCCTCTCGGAAAAGAAAATTCCGATTTGTTTTAATGGCTTATTCCTTGGAATGTCTTGGGGTCAACATTCAAGTCTCCTACGACAAAACATGTGAGATCGTTTCAGCTTCTGAAATTGTGGCATACATCAAACTATTGACAAATAACATCCCTTTCTAAAGATATCAAATTATCCACACAATGACGTTTATCTTAGTAAATGACACACTTGGAATCTAGAAAGACTTTCTATAAATAAAAGGTGTTGTGAAACCCAATGCCGCTAGTGAGGAAACAGATTTGAAATGCAATTCCATTTTGTTCCTATAAATCTACACCAAATCCCGACGTAGGTATTTATTTTAGAATTGCAAGGACATAGAGTCACTTGGGAGAAAACCAATGCTTGTCGTGTCAATTTAAGAGATTTTGCATACGAGCCAGCTGTGTCCCTCGTGCCCTTTAATATTTTGCCGTTAAAATGCAGAGACAGGAAAAAAAGTTGTCATATAAAAGTAATAACCATAAATATCCAATTACATCAGCGTATCTACCTAAAATAAAAAAAAGGGAAAAAAATGCATGGGATTTATTAGAAAAAAAAATGTAATGTGAAATTTTACATAATTTTATTATTACTGTTAGAATGGTACTGGATGTAGAAGTTTAAAACTTGTGATCTATGAAAACAATGTAAACATTAAAGTGGATGAGAGAGGAGATCCGTATGCATTCCCCCCCCCCAGATAGATTGCATGCAGAAGATGTGTTCAGCTACGCATGTCCCTGCGAGTGGTAAATTTACCACCAGTCCGCCCCAGTGCTCTACGCGTGACTTTCCTGCCACTGATCGGCTGCAACTGCCAAAACATGTTGAACCGCAGAGGAGGACCTTATGTTTGTTAAACCATGACTCCCCTTTTTCTCTATTTCATGATGCCGCACATCATTAGGCATCATTTTGTCCAGGAGAAGTAGGACCTTCTTTTAAAACCACAGAAATACAAACATAATTATTAACGATAATAGATTAAAAAACAAACCTATACTAAAATAGAAAAAAAAAAACTTTTTTTTTTTTTTTTTTGCAATCCTGCTTAAATTATATTATACTGTAAGTGCCACAGCTGACCTGATGCCAGGGATGTCATGGTGATATTTCTGGGCTCCCTATCAATCACCTGGGCAGCGATACGGAGATGTCCCCGCTGCTGCAACAAAGCCAGGATATACCGCTATGTCCTAATAGGCTTTCCTATTCCTACGGCGTAAGAAGAAGTAGTTGAAGAAGGTACTTAGGACCCAGAATCCTACATAGTCTATAGTCTCTGGAAATTGCAATGCAGAGGCTGCTAATGATGTACATCTGAACCGAATTAAAAAATGTGTTTAAAAGGTCAACATTACAAATGCGTATTGTCTGGTAGCAGAGAGAGGGTGAATATTATGCATTTTTCTTGGGCATTTACAATGTGGTTTTATTTTGCCAGTAGTTGGCGCAACCATCCAGTAACAAGTATTCTTTTTTATTACATTTGTTTCTTTGTAATTACAAGGTTGAGTTTAAAATACTAAAGACAAGAGTAATATATTAAATATAAAAAAACTCATAAATATATAGTTCTGTCACACTACACGGCCATATATTGCTCAGCCCGCCACTATGTCAAACTACCCCAAGTTTGTGAGTCCTATCTAATTTTAACCCACTGAGGGTCTCCTGCAATTTAAAGCCCTCTCTGGACACCATTAATGCGGCACCTGTGTGGCAGGAGGGGCCGCTCAACTATAAGGTTTGGTCAGAACCTGCAAATATGTACAAAAAAAAATACAAAAAAAGCATAAAAGAAATAAAACTTCAGCTGGGTTGCTGCTGGAATAATAATTATGATTATTACAAAACTAACCAAGAATTCGACAGATGTCCAGAGCTATTTTGACATAGGCTAAGCAATATATGGCCATATCGTGTGACAGAAGCCACAATATTTATGCCTTAGACAGGTGTTTATTTGCTAGGTATGTTCCGGATTCTTGCTTTGTTTTGTAATAATTGTTATTTTTATTATTAATAATATTATTAATAATTATTATTCTAGCAGTAACCCGGGAATCTCATTTGTTATGCTTTTTGCTGTAGCCTCCCCTAGTTTGTATGTTTTTCTGCTATGCAATGATGTTTATCATGATGCTTTTTTCACAATGACTATAGCTGCACTCACCTGGCGGGCACTCACTACTAAGCTAAGGAGTGCTTTTGGGATCACTCCACATTCAGGCACGCAAGGAGTTAAACACACAGCCCAACCAGAAAGGAATCAGGTCACCCAGCAGGGCACTCTCAGCATCAGACAGGTTACTGTGTCTTTAAGGCTCCAGCTGTTCCTTTTGCAGGATCTATTTTTAGAAACACTCTATGGTAGAATCCAGATTACCCCTCCTTGCTAGATTGGTCTTGGTAGTTCCCAGAATGAGAAGGTCAGAAAACTGAGCATGTCTGGATCCTGTAAGCTCAGTGGAGCTGGGATGCACTTGCTGATGTATTACATTCAATAGTGCTGGAAGAGCTGGGACACTTTGTAACAACACCCTCTCCTAACCAGTAAGTGAATGGCATTTTCCATCATTCACACACTCACACACACACACCACACAGCACACAGCACACTTATCTGCATGGGGCAAGAAGGCACATGAATAATTATCTGCAGCAACAGAGAGAGCGTAGAGAGCCTCTTCTGCCTTGGATTTTGTGACATTAAACTGGATATGGGAGGAACCCCCTAAATGATTTAGGCATGAACATTACACCTTATACATCAATACATATATAATTGATCTAAGGATCCTGTTCACTGAACTTAAGAGCTGTGTATCTGCCTCTGCTGCTCTTGTGGTTACCTATTTCTAGGCTGTAGGAGTAGAAGATATAACCTTGTAAATTCACAGGATTGTTTGGCAACAGCTTTTATATATCTGAAGTAAGTGGGGGTTTAGTGGGTTATCACTTAGTGTTTTATTATTATTGTGTTGATTATTGTTATTGTTGTGTTTATTATTATTATTGTTGTGTTTATTATTATTTATGTGATTATTATGATTATATTTGAGTGTAGAAGAGCTTTATCCCATCCACAGGCTATTATGCTCTGGTTAATGTAAGCCAGTAAGTGTGCTTTGGAGTGTTGTGGAAAGGATCAGTTACCTGGTTTGATATTCTAGTGGATTAAAGGTCTGACTTTTACTCTGTATACTTATCATTATTCAGATCAGGCTACTGAAATATGTATATGTGTTGAGATGACTGCACAAGTTCTATTGTTCTTCTTCAGGCATTATTTGGCAGTAATTTGACTAGATTACTGGAGAAGCATCTACTGTATGAAACTGGCAGGGAAAAGTATCTTTTTTTTCCAGGATGGTTAATACTGTGCCTGGCAGGAAGAACATAACCATCACTTGGAAATGGATTAACACTAGACTTCATCAAAACAACATACAGATTTTAACATTATTTATATAGTGTATATCAATTTGGAATATAATCAATACATTTTGATGATTTGTAACAGTTGTTAAATAATTTTTTTTAAAGAGACTTGGAGCTTAATTTATTCAGCATCAAATGGGTTGGCTTTGAATGGTGCTACGCAGTGCTTATGTGACTGGCCCACAAAGGGTTAAAATGAAGTAGCTCAGTTTACCAACAGAAATGCTTCTTCCTGAAACAAATACCCTCTCTTATTATATTTTATATCAGGTTTCAGTCTGATTAAATAATCTAATCAATAAATACAAAAGGCCCTCTTTCCTGCATTTAACTCTTTCAGTGCTGTATTTTGTAAAAAAAAAAAATCATGTTTACAGATCTGCAGATGTATTTTTATATTTAAGCATATTGGATGGAATTAAACAAAATGCATATACTTTGCAGCATTAGAGTAAAAACCAACAAATATAGAATACCTTGTTTTTGTGAAGATTGGACACACAGATCATGAAATCCTGCAGTCTAACGGTTTTCTTTGAAAAGTGTTTTTATTTGTTTGATTTTTTTTAAAGTATTTCTTTTTAGCAATTGCTAATATTGCATTATCTGACTCGTTTTTATCCCCCCCCCCAAAAAAAGAGTAACTTAAATCCTTATGATCACATTCCCTTAGTATTTCATTCTTTAATTTCTTCAACAATATCTTGGAGCTATTATATAGGTATAGAAGATACAGATATCTTCAAGAAACAACTCTGACTGGTTTCTGGCTGTGAAATCAACAAATGTTGATGTATAATGAATGCCCCTCATGGGGAAACAAGATCTGATTGTATCATAAACAATAAGAAGTATTACTAGGAAAGTCATTCCAAAGAAGCAGCATAAACAGATCTCATAACCAAGGATGCATCTTCCATGTATGTCATGTTTTTAGTAGCCTCACAGTAAATATAAGTTGAGGGTCTTGATGGTAGACTCATGGTTGTGCTTACCGTTCAAAGGCAGGTTTCTCCAATTTGCCAGCACCTAACTCTTCTTTCTACTCATGTCCCACCATTTTACACCCATTCTCTACCTACAAAAATTACAATTTTTTAAAATGCTATGCGACCAAAATTACCTTTTTGGTCGCATAGCATATAAATTAAGACATTAACCATAATTCCTTTTTAAATCGTTTCTATCATTGGCGTTACCCATAACAGCTACCAACTTTACAAATGAACCCTTTTGCTGTCACGAGTCCAGAATGGTTATCAATGACATTAAAAGTCATGTGCGTATACTGTGTGCCAATACAACAATAACTAGGTTATCATTGAAAGCGGGGGCTGCTGTGTTTGATACCTGGACCTCAAGCTGCAATAGTGTTCATAAATATCATCACATTCTAGGAACTGATGGGCAATGACTTTTATTATTGTTACTTACTGACGTTTATTAGGCTATTGGCATTAACTCTAACTGGGCTTGACATCTCGTAATACTCAAATATATTGTAATTTTGGCGTATAGATACATTCTGAATTGTTGAGATTTAGCAAAGATATATGGGACCATGTCTCCTGCATAATCAATGTCTTATCTTTCTACAGAAAGTGCTCAGTATATTTAGTCTTAACATGTCTACTTGTTTTCTCTTGTTAATATGACCACTGATTTAATATACATTGTGGCTTTATCGCTTAACTGTTTATCGGGGGGGGGGGATCTGTTTTAAACTGTTGAACAAAGGATTTTTCTTTCCTGTGTGACAATTCACAACATCTATTTTTATTGGACTGGTACATTCCCACGCGGTTTAATTGTGATTGCACACCCCCATTGTCTGATGTATTAATACTTTGTCAATCTTTCAGTTAGCTGACATTAATGAAGCAGAAACGTCACTTATGGGGACTGAAATGAAAAAAAATCTTGGCTATGGTGTAGTAGGTTTTTATTGTGTTTGCTGAACAATTATGTTAGGGTCTTGCGTTGAATCACTGAATCACTATAGCTAAAATCTAGCACATTAAGCGAATATATCAAACATTGGGAGTCGGATATAGGATTGGTGTATAATGGGCCGTAGTTTAGCTATGTAACACTATGTTAACAGATCTAATTTTTGCATAATTTAGGACAGCAGCATATTGCTTATTTCTGTGTTCTGGCTGTGTTCTTAGCCCAATCTATTAAACACCGTAACTGTTTAGTATATGGGCTTGTGGCAAACAATAGAATGGCTCAGTCTCAGTCACCTAGTCTGGCACTTTGCCTTTTTAAAGTCTACAGGGGAAATTTTACAAGCAGGACTCGATTAGCTAAAGAATGAGGTCAGTGTGGTGTTTGAGCAGGGAAAGTCACCCAAAACATTACATGAATGACAATGGCAGCCTCCAGGTCTGTGGATAATAGAAGTTTATTGGGACAGTGAGATTTGTTTTAACAAAACTAATATATATTACTGTATACAGCAAGGAGCTGCCATTTGTAAATGGCAATTAGCTTGGAATCAAGGCTGTAAGAATCTGTAAATCACAATCCAGTTGTCACACCATGTTCTCCTGACCGGGGTTCAACAGCTGGTACTAATCTTAAATGTGTAGATTAGACAGATGATTGTGTATTAGCATCTCAACAATTACAGTTTGGAACAGTTTTTTGATGTCGCCCGCTGGATGCATAGGTATAGGTTTCTGGAGATTTA
The DNA here is from genome assembly GCA_009364415.1 of Spea multiplicata. Lineage (NCBI taxonomy): Eukaryota > Metazoa > Chordata > Amphibia > Anura > Pelobatidae > Spea > Spea multiplicata. The sequence continues at coordinate 11,908 of VKOC01020245.1, read as the reverse complement.
CATATAAAAGCTTTTGTCTCATCTGGAATCTGGTTGATAGAAGGCATCTCAATCCTTTTACTAACAGCCCCATTGTGTCTACTTATTACCGTAATAATTAAAATGCTGCACAATACCTCTGAAACATGATTTTCTGAATGCACAAATAGTGATGCTACCAAATGCACATCAAATGCAGCTTTACATTAAAACAACAGGCAGGGAAACCTACTGATTTGCCAAATGTTATTTCTAGTGCTGATACTTTCATAAAAAGTTGTTACAAATTGGGTTTCATGCATACTTAACATATGCTATCATTATCATATATTACCATATTGTATTTGATTTTTAGCACTTGGCATATTAGATTTTCAAGCGGCTAGTTAGACCTGCCATTAGTGAAAAGTTCCCACATCTGTAAAATGTTGGCGCATCAAAGGATGAGAAAGACTTTTAGAAAAGTAACACATTGCCATAATGTTGTATTTCTAAATATTTATTGAAAAATATGTTTAACTCCACTGTCAGTGGTGCAATGTTTTCCCCCTCAATATCTTTTCTTCAGAGGCTATTTTAAAAAGGTTCTTGGCTGACCCATTGGGCAATCGGGCATGGACCTAGGGCCCAGTTGGGTCCCGCAATCTGACTAAGTCCCGGGCAGCCTCAATCCAGGACAATGCATCATGCCGTAAATTGAAACGCTGTTTTTTTTTTTTATACGCGGAGGAGAGAGAGTCGCGGAATGGTCGCTCCATGAAGTTTTCAGCAACTGCTCGACGCCCCTCAGTCTCCTCCATGAGACCTCTAGCTCAGCCTCGCGCTCCCACCACAGGACTTCTGGAAAATAAGTTAACTATAAAGAGGGGAGAGGGGAGATAGTGAGAAGGGCCTGAGAGGGGGTAGATGGTGAGGGGTACCAAGAATATTGATTGAGTGAGAATGAAATAATGTGTGGATAAATTGTGTGAATGAGGGAGAGTATGAATTAATGTGTGACTGACATGTCTAAATGAGGGAGAGAATTAATGAATTTGTGAGAATGCATTAATGAATGTGTAAATGAGTGAAAATAAATTATTGTGTGAATGAATTATGTGAATGAAAGTGTGTATTAGTGAGTGACAAAGTGTTTGTATGTATCATATATGTATAACTGATTTGTAGAAAGGCAAAGATGGCACAAGCAGGGTGTTTGAGCCTTGGGGACCAAGATGGCAGGGTGTTTGGGGACAAAGTTGACTCATGCTGGGCTGTTTGTGGGCAAAGATGGCAAGTCCTATGTGTGTTATCTGGGTGCTGGTCAGGTTCTATGTGGGCAGTGTGGACGCCAGGGCTGGCTTTGGGTTGTGCAACCTGTGATCTATGCTTGTTTTATCTATTTAATGCTGCATTTTTATGTGAATTCCAATTGATCTATAACTGCAAAGCTGGGTTTGTGTGTTATTCTGTTGATCCATCTATTTGATCTATCTAGCCTTCAGTGCTGAGTTCACATGTGAATTTCAATTGATGTATACATGCAAAGCTGGGTTTGTATGTATGTGGATGTGTAAATGTGTCGATCTATACCTGCTATGCTATGTTTCCATACATTATTTATGTATAGCTGCAAATATAAGGTTTGTATGTCTTATTCAGTTGGTCTTTATATGCAAGTGCTGTTTTATGTGTTGTTTATTTGAAACCTACTTTTTGTAGAAGGAGTGATTGCATGCTAGTGAGCGTGGAGCAAATGCTTGCGTGGGGTTCAGTTTTTTTAATATAAAATGTACTGGCAGCAAGGTCTAATATTTATATATAAATACATGGGCAACAGGGGCTAATATTAAAGAAACTATCAGTTCAGCTGTTATTTTGAAATCATATTTCAATCACAGTCTTTACTTCAAAGAGATAAGTACATATTATGTAGTTGAAAATGCATGTCTAACGCGTATGTGTGTGTGTATATATATATATACATATATATACATACATACCTGTGTGTGTGTGTGATCTCATGCGCTTCATAGTGTGTCTCTGATAAAATGTGGTCACCCTATTAGAGTTACTTGTATTTTTTCAATTGCTGTCAGTATTTAATATATATTTAATAATTATATTTATGTGATATATTAAATCATGTTTACACGGTTTAAAAGTTATATTTTTTTCATTACGACAAATACTGAAAAATAGATATAAGGGGGGTGTAACCATGGGGAGAGGCTTAATCGGGAAGGGGTGTGGTGAAAATAGAGTGTGTCTAAGGGAGGGGCATCGCCACAGGGGGCCCATGGCTTTTTGTTCCACAGGTCCCTGGATGGTCTCTGTTTGCAGCCATGCATTTCTTCCTCCATGATCCAAAAATCCTTGGCACTTATTGGCTACTTAAGCTGTCAATCAGTGACAGTAAAGTACTTCAGATAAAATCAATGGATGCTTAAAGCAGCCAATCAGTGGCAGGAAAGTGCTCCTATTGATATCAGTGGGGTCCAAACAGACCTGCACCCAACATTTAGAAGAGCCAGCACATCACATGCAGATACACTACATCCCCTGCAGGGCGGCGGGGAAAGGCAAATACATTTGGGGAGGATTTTGCAGAATCCCCCTATGCGTTTGAAATTTGGAAAACATGACATTTAAAGGGATCACACACCTATGATATACATTAAAGTGCACATAATGGCTGGAGTGTCCCTTTAAGTGAGTTCTTTGGTATGCCAACTAAATAAAGCTTATCAAATAAACCAAGTGCACGCAACGCCAGTCCTTGAGGGCTGCAAACTTTTTTTGCTTATACACATCACAACTATAAATCCATTAACCTACTTGTTTTCAGGCAAGGATATACAAAATTGAGGACTGGAGTTATTCGTCCTTGAAATAAACCTTAGCGGATCTGTGAATTCAGGCTTTCCACTAGTTTAATCACACAAAAAAGAGAACATTTTTATGGTGCTCTTGAGTTTGTCAACAACCGACTAGTGCCTGCTTTTCTGTCACACGAGGTTTAAACATTCCTTGTAAAGATAGGAAGCAGTCAAAATATTACTTTATTAAATAATTATTTCTGGGCAGGATTTGAGCATCCAGCAGTACTTGGAATGAGGTTCTTAATGGTGCATTACGTTTTAAATTGCTTAATTCAGCAGAGTGGGTGTAACAGCACCTTTATTAACCTAAAGCCTTCGCCAAGTCTAGTTTAATGGATAGATGCATTATAGATATATATAAATGAGTCGGAGTATTATATGTGACGTTGAAGTGCGTGAGCTCTGAAATGATTACTGTTAAACACGGCAGGCCTGAGAAAGGTGTTAGAAGTTCTTTCAGATCAGGGTGGGAATTCTTAATGTTGAGGCTTGGGTGATAAGACTAAGATGCAGATAGGTAACCTATGGAGTTCTTGGTTTGGATGAACCCTCATCCCAAAAGACGTTGCATTTATTATAATTTATTGATACTTTATGCAGCATTACCCTATGGGATTGTTAAACATGGCCAGCACAATAGTGCATGAAATTATGTTAATCTTAAACATTGCTATATGTAAGCTGTTACTGTAAAGCACGACTACATAACGCTTTATGTTTGTGTTAATCGAGGCAGGGCATGCATCCTTGCTATAGCTCTCCTTTTCATGTAGTGTATACAATTATTCACTACAACATGCAACATTGTTCGTATTTCAAGACACTTGATCTATGTAACATCTGTAGAAACATACTTGGTTCCAGGGATGTTGCCATGGGATGGACAGGACTGTTTTACCCCTGGAGATGGGTGGTCTATTATTTCACCCAGTTGTAGAGATGACAAGTCAGCCCTGGAACTTTAAGGCCAGCAACACGATACATTTTAATGCTCACGTTGCATGCGACTGGGCATATCCAGCCTCTGGCCGCACACTACAGCGTTAGCGCGTGGCGATGTCAGCCAGCGGCCCACCAGGGTCCCAGATAGCCAGACCTGCTCACATTTAAACAATTAAATGTTATTGATCAAGTCCATAAAAGAAAATCTAATGTAAAGCAAATTACATGTATGGAGGGGGGTTTTGATCAAGGCTACTACGGTCTCCCACGACCTCGCAGATGAATAGCTTTGATCTAGAGGAGTTTGAAAGCAGCACAAGATGTAGAGCACAACATAACAACAAAACAGCAGGCACTTACTACACAATGTCACAGCCTGTTTCTGAAACCATCCAACATACTTAAACACAAGCAGGCACTCAATGGCAAATGAACACATTGGCACGTGCTCGACACTCACAGCTGGAACAACAACAACATAAAGACGATTTCTCTGAAGGAAGAAATATTATGAAAAGAACAATAAAGCTAATTTCTTACAAGGACAATGCTCGTGGCTTAATGTTCCATGCTAAGTAATGTGCTTTGGAACATAGTGATTTAGAGCTGGAGTGCTGAGCATTTTTCTTCTTTTAAGGATAACAGAAATGAAAATGTTATTGATACTTTTAACTACTGCAAGGAAATACCGTAATTCTTATTGTGACTAAATGGAAACTTGTAATATTTTAACCTGAAACACAGAAGGGCAGCTACAGATGCAAAAAGGCAAAGATAACCTTTGACCCACATTGCTTGCCCAACTAAATAGGTAAACACTGCTGGGACCAATGGAGATTTAAACGCAGGACCTTCGCTGTGGTCTGTTAGGTAAAGATCTTGTAATCTTATATATATATATAAATGTTGCAAGTTTAAATTCCCTCACTGCATTAGCCTCCATCACTAATGATCGGATGCTGCCCCACTGACCGAGGACCTTCTCAGTATATCCAGTTTAATTCTACACGCCAGTTGAAAACAGATGACTTTCTGAGCTGAGAATTATATAAAGAATGACCATTTACTGAACATCTCATGGCTACATGAACTTTATATCAGCTATTTCATAGAGTGACCGGGAGATTCTGCTTTTCTGCGAGTTACCCTAAATTTCCTTTTCAATAGGACTTACCAGCACCTGAATATGTGAGGGATTTTGGCACATTTGCCTTGAAATAACATGAAAGGTTCTTCTAACTATCCTAAAATTCATTTTTGATCTTTGGCGGTAGTTTGGATTCTTCTCCAAGCTGTGAGTCCATAACACTATCCGAACATTCCATTGGAAAAACCAGAGAAATACATTTTCACTTCTTTTAATGGCTTTCTTAACTGAAGGACACTTATTACGGAGTCATATTTGCTTTCTCCGTTTAAAATATTATCAAAAGAAATGTGAAGTGCTATGCTGAGGTATGAAACCCCAATCTAGGTCGAAATATTGACCCAGAAACTACGTTAATCAATACAATCACAAAGATGTTTATATGTCAGGTTAACACTTTGTGAAATGAAGAGGTCTCTGCTGGTAATGCAATTGCATAAGATCTGTGTAAATGTGTTATTAAGCAATAACTTAAAGATGAAACAGATCACAGATCTCCCTTGAAACCGACCCATAGATATTGCGGATAAGGGGACCCCATTTTATTTTTGCCATTCAGGGACACACACGCGGGTGTATTATATATATATATATAACACACACATACCTGGCGCTGGCTGCATCTTACACTGGCTGAGACCTCCTTCATTGTAAATTCTCATTCCGGGACAGTGCATTGTCTGCTTGGGACATGCGGCCACCCTAATGAAATGGAAATGTTATCAATATATAATAGATATAGAGAGGTTAATACGGAGAATGATATTGGTCCAAGGGAAAGTGGAGCCTTTAGTCAAAGCGGATACCGCTTTATTAGTAGAAATAAGTAAATAAGTAAATAAATGAAGATGTAGAGTCGGGCTTTCAGAATCTCAGAGATATCTCTTACTTAGATTAAATGTTTGTTTTGCAAAAAGGAACAAATATTCTAATCTTGCTCACTTCTGTTTGAATTTCAGATATATTTTCTCAAACGCATAGTTTTCATTTATCTGCCTTAACGGTTGAAATGGTTGGTAGTAAATGAGTATCTCGTTAAAGATACAGGAGGATAATGGCATTAAAAGAAAGAAATAATGATTTTAGGTTTATTTTTCTACATAACAGGCACCTTTGCAGTGCTGCGCGGTGTCGGGCATTGTGATCTAGACGTTCCCAGACTCTGAATGCCACTGCAAAGGCTGTGATTTCATTTACCTGCGACCCATGACTAAGCCCTCTGCAGAGGAACAAAGCGTAAAGTTTATTTTTTGCACTTTTGAAGTTTCCAGTCAGACTTTTTTTTATTGGAATAAAGGCTTTTTAAACAAAAAAAAAATAAAAAATCTAATATCTGGATTTTTTTGTCTGCACGGTTTTATTCTTTTCATTACCTGAAACGTTCCGGGAAAAGCCTTTAAAGTAATCATATGGGTAAGGCAAATCCGGCCCTGTCATTCTTACACTGGTGTTATTAGCCAGTTCTTATACCCTGCAGAGCTTCGTATCCAAAACTAATAAAAAAACAATATGTTCCCCATACAAGTGTAAACTACATATTTCCAACGGAGTCTTTTGTCAAGGGGGGATACCTTTTTATTGTCTCTTTTTCTACCGCTTTTCTGAGAAAATTCTAGAAACCTCATCAGCTGGGGCTGATCGAAAGTTTGCAGCCAGCCATGTAAAGGATATTGGGCTACATACTCATACCTACCATGAGTTTTCACAAGACTTGTTACAAATTTAGATGGCATGCCAGGAAGTTTCACATTACTACGAGGGTGGTAGATATATGGAACAGCCTTCTATCCAAAGTGGTAGAGGCTAATACAGCGAGAGGATTTAAAATGTATAGGATAGGTTAAAGCTTATCTGGAATCTGAGCAAAGACCACGGACTGATGAGGTGAGGTGACTGCACCCACATCAATTGGATGTTATTGAGTCATCCCTTCTTTTCCCCTTTTAAAGTTTCCAGTGTTGACTCTCAGCATCCCATGCTGCTGGAAGGTCTGATAGCTGTCTGCCAACAAATAAGACTGATGGACAGGATTGTCCTAGTGAACTTGGGACTGTTAGTAGCTATGCTGGAACTATAGGTTAGTGGATGGGTTAGACGACCACTCACAAACCCATAAAGAATCCAATGGTACTTATGTATGAAAAATTATACAAAAATATATATATAAACCATACTTGCAGGCACTTGAAACAAAGGCAGACCTCCTTGGTGTGTCCAAAATGAAAATCTTAAATATATACCCCCCACACACAAAAACATAAACAAACTAAAGAAAGTGATAATTGTTCAACTGGATTCTATAGAAATAAGGGGTGAAATATAATGCCAAAATAGGGAGGTTAAATAGAATGGAAAAATCAAGTAGGAAATGGGAATTTATATAACGGGGTGCCAGTGAAAAGTCTGAATGTATATCAATATAAATCACACTTGAGAAATGTTCCTAAACAGTCTGTTTTTGTGTCATTCGTGATCCTTTATAATGCTTTGTAAGTCCTTTGAGTAAAGCCACAATTCGGCCATAGTGGGGAAAAAAATCAATAGATTTATGAAAATACAACAATGTGTTAAGGCCTGAAATCTTCGAATGGCTATAAAAACTGCTCTGAGGTTATTTTTTTTTTTTTTTTTTTTTTTTACCCTGCATATTAAATACTACTAAGGACTACATGATTGATAAATCAGAAATATGCCTTTTAGTCATGTTAAAATATCTTACATTGCCAGATACATAGGGGTGCAGCTGTTTTTTTTTTTTTTTTTTTATTTTTTTTTTTATTTTTTTTTTATCCATAACTTTATTGGACAGATGGAATTCAACCTTTTTTTTTTTTTTTCTTTCTTTTTTTTTTAACAGACAGACAGACAAACAGAACAGATTCGATTCCATTGTGATCTATAATTTTTTATCCAAATTCTACTAGTGATGTTATTTTGAGTATTTTACTAGCATTTCTCTTCTTTCACGGGTCTAGATTGCCTTCGACCACAAATTTTATTCTATCCTCCCAGTATCCGTGAATACTAGAATTCCAATACGTTTGTATCAGAATTCCTTTTTCCATATTAAGTTGATATATTAATTGAGCTTTTATTTTGGCCCATGGGATTATCTCTGTAGTACGCCAATTTCTAGCGATCACAATTTTTATTGCAGTCAATAAATGTACTAAGAGTTTAATGTCTTTTCTTTCGTTATTTGGCAAGTTTAAATGCAATAACGCTCTTTCCGGAGTTAGTTCCCAGTCTAAGCCAAATTTATTTACTAGCCTATGTGAAACCCTTTGCCACAGGTTTTTAATAGGATTGCAGTTCCACCATATATGGTGCATATCTCCTTTTTCTGCGCCACATCTCCAACAATTTGGAAGATTATTGGGGAACATTTTTGCCAAAACATAAGGAACTAAGTACCAGCGATTCATAAGTTTGAATTGGAGCTCATTTAAATTTAAACAATGTATGATGTCATATGTTATATTTAATGCTTTACTCCATTCTTTACTGTTTATTGTAATATCTAAGTCTTTCTCCCATTTTGTTATTGCGTGGCAGATATTTTCAGTTCTACATAGCTTAATCAACTTTAACGCTTTTGTTAAAAGTTTCTTATATTGCTCTGTTTCTACCAATTGTTTAAATGCATTTAGATTTTGAGTATTCCCTTTCTGCCATAAATTTTTTTGAAAAAAGCTTTTTACCCTTAAATATTTGAAACATTCTCCTATTGGGAGATTAAACTCGATTTGTAGTTGGTGAAAAGTTTTTAAGGTGTCTCTATCCATTAGATCTTGTATCTTGTCTATACCTAACTGTTTCCACATAATTAAATTTAGATTTTCAATCGCTTGTTCCAAAAAGATAATAGGAAGACTAGTTAATATTAGTCCCTCTAGACCCAGTTTTGATTTAATCTGATGCCAGTTGCTTACTATATGATGCAGCGCTAGACTGTTTCCTGTTTTGGTTATCTCACTCGCTTTTCTGGAAGAGATCCAGAACAGATATTGTAGATCCCCAAATGGGTTATTATTCGGTAATTCCCCTTTATACCAAGTTTCCTGTGTTGCGCAGTTTGCTTGTGTTATTATAGCCTGCACAGTTAAAGCCGCCTGTGCGTATTCTTTTATCAGGGGAACTCCCAATCCTCCTTGGTTTCTATTTTTTATAATATCCTGAAATTTTAACCTTGGTTTTTTATTTCCCCATATAAATTTATTAAACATACGTTGGACTAGTTCTAACCAACTTGTCGGGACTGTGTAGGGGATCATCCTGAAAATGTAAATAAATTTAGGTAAAATATATGCATTAACTGCATTTATTCTCCCCCACCATGAGACATATAGCCCTTTCCACTTTTTAAAGGAGAGACTCATATCTCTAATTAGGGGGAGAAGATTAATCTCCATCCAGGATTTAGGTGTAGAATTGATTTTTAAACCCAGATAAGAGAAACTATCTTTAACCCATTTAAACCCCAATTTCTCAATATATAATCTTTGGCTATAGTCTAGATTAGAGGGTAAAGCTACTGATTTATCGATATTCAACTTGTAGTTCGAGACCCCACTATATTGCTCAATCCAATTGATAATATGTTTTACAGACTTCACTGGGTCTCGGACTGTCAGTAGAACATCATCTGCATATAACTTGATTTTTTGTGTTCCCTCTTTTCCACATCCCTTCACATTTTGGTCTGCCCGAATATCTCTAGCAAGAGGTTCTAGAGACAAAACATATAGCAGGGGAGAAAGTGGGCAGCCCTGTCGCGTCCCATTTTGAAAAGAAAACCAGTTTGATATGATTCCCGGACCTATCACTCTTCCCATAGGTTTAGTATACAGAGCCAATATTGCATGGTATATCCGTCCTCTAAATCCAAAAGCTTTCAAAGTTCCTGCCATAAACCTCCAACTGACCCTATCAAAAGCCTTCTCGGCATCTAATGAGAGGGTCAGTTGCGGGATGTTACTTTTTTCTTTAATGTTTTCCTCAAAAATGCCAGCGATTGCTCTTATATGGTTAGTAGCAAGTCGATTCTTTATAAAGCCTACTTGATCTGTATGGATTAGATGAGGAAGTACTACATTCAGTCTATGAGCAAGCACTGCTGCATATATCTTAGCATCTGTATTAAGGAGAGATATCGGTCTATAGCTGGTAATATCTTCTGGGTTTTTATTGGGTTTTAATATTGGTGTTATACTCCCTTTCAAAAGTTCTTCCGGAAGGGCTCCTCTATCTATGCTTTCATTAAATATTCTTACCAAGTACGGGGACAGTTCCTCCAAATATAGTTTATAGAAGTCTGAATCAAAACCATCAGGACCAGGGGATTTTTTTGGTTTTAACTCCCGGATTCTATTTTGGACCTCCTCAAGAGTAATTTTGCAATTTAACTTCATTAACATTTCTTCCGAAACCTTGGGGAAAGATCTCTTTAGGAAATAGTTTTGAACATCTATATCTGTTGCTCTATCCGATAGATTATACAGATTTTTATAGAAATCATTAAATGCATGGCCTATTTCCATTGGATCCATAAGGGTTCTCCCTTTATATAGTATTTTGGAAATAATTCTTTTTTCTCTTTTCTTTTTTAGTAAATTCGTGAGCATCTTATCTGCTTTATTTCCTTTGTAATATCTTTTGGAGTTTAGTGCCATTAATATTTTATTGGTCTGTTCCATAAGACTTGTGTTTATCTTGGTCTTTATTATATCGATTCTCTCGGTCGTTAGTTTGGAAGGGCTCTGCTTATTGGATTTATTTAATTGAAACAGAGTTATGTACAGATCAGATAATTTAGCTTCCATAGTTTTTTTTCTTTGCGCAGCTAACTTAACAAAATGTCCCCTTATTACAGCTTTATACGTGCACCATAAATTAGATGGGGACATATTTTCTACATCGTTTTCTTTAAAAAATTGTTGGGTTGTTTCTTTTATGTATTCTATATCTATATTTTTTCTTATTAAATTATGATTTAATCTCCATTCCGTAGTTATTTTTCTCATTGAATCTTCTATATCCATTGTTACTAAATTATGATCTGACCACGTAATTTCGTGGATTTTGGTTTTTTTAACTTTTGATAGGAGGCCAATATCTCCAATTATTAAATCTATTCGAGAGTACGCACAGTGAGTTTTAGAAAAACAGGTAAAATCTTTTTCAGTTGTGTGCTGTATGCGCCAAATATCATATAAAGTATGTTTACTCAATAAAGACTGGAACCTATTTGCTTGCGAGATAGTGCTTCGTTCTATATTTACACCTTTAAGCGATTTTTTATCCAAAAGGGGGTCTAATACACAATTAAAGTCTCCCATCCATATTAACGGGCCTTGTTTTACCTTTAAGGTTTTTTCCAAGATTTTTATAAAGTAATTTACAGGAGAGCTATTGGGAGCATATATATTGAGTAATGTTAATATCGTATTGTTTAGCTCTACCACAGCTATAATGTATCGGCCATCTGGATCTGTTTCAACATATTTATATTTTACATCAATATCTTTAGAAAATAGAATTGCTACACCTCTTTTTTTTGTTGTTGTTAAAGAGGCTTCTATAGATGTGGGGTAGTTCTGATTTTTTATATTAGTTTTATCTTTTGTTCGCCAGTGTGTCTCTTGTAGGAAGACAACATTTATTTTTTCTTTCCACAATCTCTGTGAAGCTAGAAGTCTCTTTTGTGGGGAGTTAAGCCCTTGCGTATTAATTGTGCCAAATCTAATCCAGCCCATTTGCGTTTAGGTTGTTAATCTTTCTACTAGACCTCATATAAAACTTGGAATAATTAAAATTGGAATCGACATAAATCAACATACAATATTTAAACAACACATAAAAAACATATATTGGTAGGCAGTGATACACCACATAGCGCTGCCTACTTCTACAATCACCCCCTGGGTTGTAGAACTGTTTTGCCATCTCTCCAATGGCAAATAGGAGCCCTGGGCAGGGA
>VKOC01020244.1:0-33250 GCA_009364415.1 Spea multiplicata | reverse complement strand
AATTCGTTGGCAACGAATTTCGTTATCGATTATTATCGATTTTATTGATTAGTTGTTGCAGCCTTAATTGTAAGTCTTCTCAGATTTCTATTGTTGTGACGCATGGTTCTTATGAGCAGATGCTTCTTGAAAATGGCAAACTCAACATGTAGGAATGTTTTTCCTTTTATGTCAAAGTAGCTCTAAAACACAGCTCCAATCCCACTTCATTGATTGGACTCCAGGTTTGCAAAATCCTGACTCCAATTAGCTTTTGTTGAAGATGTTAGTCTAGGGGTTCACATACCTTTTCCAACCCACACTGTGAATGTTTCAATGATGTATTCAATATGGACAAGAATACAATAATTCTTAGTTATTAGTTAACAGATTTGTTCATTATTGAAACTTAAAATGTAATATGATCTCCATCTAAGACTTTATACATAAATGCTGGTGGTTGCAAAGGAAACACTTACTTTTACTTGCCACTGTAGATGTTCTTATATTAAAGTAAACCTCCCAAGCACTAAAAAATGTTGCACTGACATTTCTAGAAAATGAGCGATGTGAAGTTGTGTGCTTCGGGCATAACAGTGATGGCATGAGACAGGATAAAGTTGTTATATTACTTCTGTTACATAAAGTACAAGGGAGGTATAACACAGAGTTTAACAGAATTTCAGTGATAAGAAAGCTCCAACTGGCACATAGAAAGCCTCCTCTTGGTTAATTGCCAGTAACACAGCTATCCCATGATAGTCACCTGCCTAGTTTTAGCTAAAACAGCCTGGCGGTTTCCCAATAGAGCCAAACACCTCATGACCCACAAACCCCTGTCTAAAAGCAGATCACTCAGCGGAGAAAATATTATTTTACAGCAGCCAAGAGAATCATGGGACTTCATGTTAAAGAGCTGGATAGTTGTTGCTTGGCTACTTTTGTGGTAATAATGTAAACATTTATGCTACTTAAGCAGTGAAGAAATAAGTGGCTGAAAGCAGGGTTACAATTTAACGGAATCATAAAACCCATGTATCAGCCATATATGGCAGATAATAAATAATGGCAGGAATGAAACATGATTCCCCTTGTTATAACACATAATTCATATGAACTTCTAGTTGACTCCATAAGACAGATGCACGATACATATTTTTATTTTTTTAGCAAAGAAGTTTGCACATGAACTTTACAATAAGCAAAACTGTTCCAGTTCAAATTTACAATATATATTATACAGAAAACAAAAAAAGAAAGTACACATGCACGATATATACAGAGACAATCAATGTGTCATTGTACATTGCAAGGTGCTACATTGGAGTACTGCCAACATAAAACATTGAAAAATGCTTCCCCCCCTATAAAATGTGATTTTTTTTGTCTACGTTAACCGGGTGCCGCCACCAATCCTAACCAGGAACAATCAGCAGCATTTGTAGCACCAGATGACGATGCCCCGCTGGGAGGGCATACAGGACCAACCCCCGTGCATGCAGGTCTGTATGTGTGTGCGTGGTCTGGGGGGGGTATATACGGTAGGAGGTGCCCGGATAAAACACAAGTAACTTATTCCTGGCATCAGTATTTGAACTACCGCTGTACAAAACCCTGCTGGCATCTGTCTGGAGGGATCTCCTACTAGCTTGGCTTTTTATCAATATTTGGGCAACATGTTTCCTACACAACTTTCCACTCAAATATCTTTCATCAAAAGGTTTGCATACATCAGGACACGCATAGGCTGTTGTACAGATCACGCTATAAACAGATAGTTGGTAAATAGACGTGGCATGCATATTGTCCATTATGATGCAGTCTATTAATCGCAAAGTGTGTGCTTGGCCTAGTAGCACCAACAGCATGGGGGACGATCTATTCTCAACATCGAAAATGTTTTACCTTGAATTTACAATTACAGAAGCGGGCAACTGAATACAAAACTGTACCTGTAACATTCCCGTTATAGTAACAAAATATTTTTAACACTTAAAAATAACATTGCTGAAAGTTGCAAAGCTATACGAAAGAAAAAGCCATTTTTTTGGCTATAGAGGTGAGCAAAACCTAGCCATGTAAAAGACAGGTATAAAAAGGTAAAAACACATTGATGTTTGTGCACCAAACACTTTAATAATTAATAAACTGAATTGGCAGGATAAATCAAAGTGCCATGTGCACAAAACAATATATATTTACTTAAAAAATATAAATAAATAGCTGTGCACGTCAGTGGAATGTATGCTGGTATTCAAAACAGCGTATCATACATTACTACAGAAACTTGCACTAAGTAATAAAACGCGAGGGGCCTGAAAATAAAAAAGTTACGCACACGAGAAGTGTGAAATCTGCATAAAGGCAACTGAAAATACATTCTTTATTTGCCATTTTAGAGGGACACGTCACCCACGAACATCCAGCGACAGGGCTTGCTTCAAGTATAAATTATAACATAATATATCCCTTATGTTTAAAAGACATATCAGGTGGTCTTGTGTTATAGGGCCCAACGAAGCCTTTATGAGACAGCAGACAGCATTTAAAGCACATTGACCCTACATCCCCCAGTAGACATTATTCTACTGTAGTTCCTTATGCCAGTGGTGAGGAGTGAGAAGGGTAACACGTATTTATGTGCAGTGTAGAGATTATTAAAGTGACATTGTGTCATTTTTGGTTTTCACAAGCACGCTTAGCCTGTGTGTTTTCACAGCTATCCGCATAGGATAAACCTAACAAAACCAGGAAAAATACAATATAAATGTGGGGAAAATATCCAAATTCTTATACAGCCTGGAGGACACAGAAAAGTAAGTTTGGAGGAACTGCAACAGATACATAAATTATACATATCAATCTCATTTCAACAGTCTAGTTACCATGCCCAGTGATAACTGTAAAAAAAAAAATACACCTAATGGATAGCATTCCATTCAAAAAACACATTAGCGAGAGCTTTTCTCTAGAAAGCCCTGGTTTATTTATGTGCTGGTAGTTAGTGCTTTAACAGGGTGGGTCAGACGACTTAGCTGAGGTTTAGCTTCTATGCTTCCTGTTAAGTGATCTCGTACATACATCCCTCCGAGGAAAGCTCTACTGTAGAGAAATCTGGTATTCTGCTATTCAAAATAATTGAAGTGACTTCACGGCTTGTATGGATTACCACGCAATCACAAATTCAGTTTCTTTAGCTGTTCATAAGTTATAAAGAACTGAAACACTGTATTAAGGAAATGCAACATATGTACAGAACATAAAAAGACACAAACAATGCAGTTACAAAAGTCACTAGATTTCCTAAACGACTTAAGATACAAAACGCTTCAAACATTAATGCTGATCACAGTACTCCACTGCTTCATAGCTGCACAGAGTTCTGAACAGGCCAGTACCATTGTTTATCGGGACAGCTAGTGAGTTTTGCATGTATTATACTAGCACTATGGTATAGTAATATAGTAGAATGCCCCTGATGTCATGGAATCACCAACATAAAGTGAGCAGACCATGATAGGACGTCACTGCACGCATATGGAATTTATATATTCTTTAAATGGTGACATTTGATGAATTGTTTTGGGAATCCCCCCCCCTTATTTGTCCCCTAATAGGATTGACATGTACCAAAATGGAAAAGGTTAGCTTAATATTATGCATTAATAACAGAAAGGATACAATGATATTCCAGGGGCCCAGCCTTAACCAGTTTGGCCAAAATCCTTTGTACAAAGCCAGAAATCCTTCACTCCTCCACGTCTGTAAAGAAAGTGTTCATTTTACATTTCAAATCAAATATAATTACATCATAGCAGTCATTAAGAAGACAAAAAACTAAAAAGATGTACATCATTCCATATACAACATCTTACATCTGAACCTTATGTTGAATCTTGTTCAAAATTGTATTCTGAACATGGATACAGGCTGCAAACTGCTCTTTTAATTAATGAATGTTAAATCTTGCTTTCTAGCCCCTAATATGCTATTCAATCATAGTGAATGTAATGATGTAATAGAAAGAAAGAAAGAAAAGCTATACAAGTGAGCAGATTCACATAAACCTGTCTAACCAGGTCTAGTCATATAAAAGAAGTGTATGAATTTTCAGTAGAGCCAGACTCATCTGACCTTACTGTAGTCTGGTAATTATGACATCCTAATCAAAAAAGAAAAATGCATTTGCCCCATTTTTATGTCTACATTACCTGCAATAAGCAGTCCACGGTGCCCTTATAACTTGAAGCTGATGCATCACATACTGCTTTTTGGTTCATCATCCGCGTCCTTACAACATCTACAGGATTTGAAGCTAGAGCTCCCGCCAAGCCACACGTAAAGCTAGACCTGAACATATGAGAAAGGTACCGGTACAAACATGAGGTCTACATTCAGCAGGAAACTATTGGCAGGTGATCAAAGAACATTTCACCAACACACACACGTCAAGGTTCAGCAAGCAAATGAGACGGAAAATTAAAAAAGGGGTCCTGAAAGGCAGTAGCTCAGGAACTGATTTCATACATGAAAGGATAAATAAAATATAACATGGGCTGTACAGTAACCCCCTTGAAAGATGAAACAACGCTTGTAGCAAAAAAGTCAATGAGCAGAGCATGATAGTATTGGGACCATCCAGCTTGTCAACAAGCTCTGTCCTAGATAAATATCCGATCACACATTAGAAGTCACTATACCATTTACTAAAGAAATACATTTATTGTTATAATGGATAAACGGGTATGGGTTTACACACAAGCTCAGGGGTAATGAGTGTGTGAGAATTTACTATTCGTTGAGCACCTTATGGCAGTGTTGTGTAGGTAAAGGGACCTTTTTCCAGGAATCAATAGGGGGAGGTGAACAACTTTCACATGCAAGGAAAGCCCAGTAGGCTCTTAAGACTTCTTAGTGAATACCGACATTGTGGGGTTGTTATCCCAACTCAGTCTTGGTGACTAAATGCCTATATAGTGTTTACTACAAAAAAAAAAAAAAAACAGCAAGAATGTACTACCAAGTCCAAACAAATCACCTACAGAAAATGATTGTAGACTGTGTCTCCCATTAACCCAGACAGGATCAGGTGTTTCTTGGTGATGTCGTAGACTGGTAACTCCACACCAACTACAATAGCTGCTCTTTGTGCAGTCAGAGACACCCCCTGAAAGTGAAAGCATACATAGAGACAGCTGTTACAGTAAGCATTCTTCATTTCTGAGAAGTTAGAATATTCAATATGATATTGCAGTCATGCGATAAGTGCACAAGATATGGCCATATGTTCTACAAGGCCCAAAGCAGCAATCCAACAATGAGCAGAAATGCAATACCAGCAGTGAAATACGCTCCATACACCTGGATGTTAACTTTATAACACACACACGAGCCAATTAAAATGTTTTAGGCAGTGATAAACTTACTTTCCATAGTCCCCTTGTCCCTTCTTGCTGGTAAATATTTATGAAATTTCCAATCATTCCTCCCTGGATTAGGCTACCTTGGGCTTGCATTCTGATCTAAAGAGCACAGGACAATTGAACAAGGAAATAGTTAATATAAAAATGAAACATTGGACAGTAGTATGGCAGTGTAGTCACAAAATGCAGTGGTCACAATATCTTCTCTGTGTAATTATGTACAAGAAATTATTTTAAGGAATATAGGATAAGATTTGTTTGCTACACCAAGGTTGGGACATTGATCTGAAGATCCCATACAAACACCTACACATCACACGGTAAATTTACTCCAGCTCAATCCAATCATTCTATTGGAACTTTCAGTATGATCTAAATATGTCTTTTAAAGCTTCCACTGAGAATCTCATTGATGAGAAAGTTTTCAGATTTTTGAATTCTGAGCAACCTAAAGTGTCATAGCTGTACATAATGCCACACATTTCTCAATTCCCCTGTGAGGCCTATTGTGTCCGGTTGATGGTCGATACTTCAACCTAGTGCTATTTTGTTACTTATGTTTAATTATTTGTATGTAGTAAGAAATCTTATTTGAAAGATGCTACTGACTTTACTAACGAATTAAAAGGTTACTAAGGTTTGTACTGCGGATGCAGGTAGTCTTATACATCCACCCCCCCCCTTTTAAAACTACTGTCTCAAGTTACAAGCTGGCAGCATCCACAACATACTAAGCTATTTTTATTTCATACTACAATTAAGATAATCAGTTGGGCCATATACTTAACAAAAAGCCTATAATGGCACACAGGAGATCTGCCAACTTTAAGGGCCGATATTAGTTTAACTTTTCAAAAAGGTATGTATTGGTTATGTGAAATGTTATAGTGGTACAGTAGGCGAAGTCTTCATACAGCCATAGGCAATACTCCATTATTCACACTTACATAAAGTGGAAGTCCAACTAGGTTATCTGCCTACTAAACTGTCCCTGGGAGACAACTAGACCTTACAGTACACACCAAAAATCAAATTACTGCTATTAGAACTAAAAATACTGCTTCACCTATTGCTGTGTAAAGTGTCAAGTGCCTAGCATTTCCCAATTCACATTCATGGGGATTGAGCAGATTTCATAACAGTTGAGGAACGTTTTTTTTTTTTTTTACACTGGATATCTTAAGACCTACGGATTTTTCCCCATTTCTCCCCTGCTCTCTAGTAACTCTTATATTTTAGATATAACAATCTCCCTGCGTATGTTGGTTTTAACCGAGTATATGGTGTAATTGGTGCCAAAAAAGCTAAAATATCAAATTAAAATTGTATTAAAGAAACTAGTCAAGGATCTAAAAACACCTCTACTGTTTAACTCAGTATGACGGCTGCACTAAAGCACATGTTGAAAACGATCACTGGGCTCATTGGCTATTCTGAGAGTACAAAAACCTACCGTCTCAAATTACAAGCTGGCAGCGTCCACAACATACTAAGCTATTTTTATTTTAGGAGTTAGGGAAGCAAGGTATGTTCTGTATTCATAAGGATGGTGTTTCCCTACAGCCAGTGGTGTAACACTAAACCCCAGGGGTCCCCATGCAAGATGTGTTCAGGGGCACCTCGTCATATTTAAATTCTAAATATTAAGGAGCAAACAAATACTAGATTGCGTCATACCACCTCACAAAATACAGAACATAGTGATCAGTTCCATTCTACTGTCACATGTTACAAATGAAAGCAAACACCAGAGTCCATTCTGAGTTGCAAAATTTCTGGATATTTTTTTTTAACCTTAACCCACTTGGATGCATTTGCTGTCCCCTCTGGAACGAAAAAGGTCTTCAAGAGTTAACTTATTTAGAATAAAAAGGGAGCAATGGACATTGTGTTATTAAATGTCAATGGAATACTCCAGCCATCATATGTAATAAATATGATAGCCTAGGCATCCCATATTTATGTGGTCTTCACTTGCGAATACATAGAGGGATTCTGCAGAATCACATGCATTTGCCCTTTCCCCTATTTTGATGCCAGCCACCTGATATACCCACCATCAACCAGCTCCAGTACTGGCTTTGCAAGGGTTTCCGGGAGGGGGGGTTAAGGAGATCTCCCATCCACACAAGCAGAAAATAATAATTATAAACCCACTAAAGGTTTCCCCAGATAACATTAAAGAACAACCTGATATTTTTTTTATCAAAAAGCCAAGAAGGCTGTCCTTCATGCAGATCAATGTAAAATGGCACAAAAACATTGAAGAAAAAAAAAAAGCCATGAATTTCCGACACCTTTGCCAATGTTTGACAACTCATGCTCTGGCTGCTACAGAAACTCCATCTCCAAAAGCTTAGCTATCCAACATGTATACAGCATATATTGCGCACACACACACACCCCTGCCCAAAATATTTGCAAATGAGAATTATTACCTTTAGTACATCTGTGGGGTTGGCAATGCAGGAAGACATGACACCAGACAGGACACCACAAAATACATTCAGCACTAGTGTCTCATCTACAATAGAAGACACAAATGTTTACTAAAAGAAATATATATTTTTTTGCCAGTCCAAAATTATATTTATTATGTTTGTAAATACTACAATGTAAACCATGTTATTACTCTGGTAAATCTAACACTAATATAAGAGTAAAAATATTTCTTAAGACACGACTCACCTTCGGGACTATCAACAAAGAGGCGCTTCAGGCTCTGGTAAGTGCCAATTTTAATTGTGCCGTATGATGCCTGGCGAAGCATCGCAGGGGCAATTCTGTGAAGGCGGAAATTAAAATAATGAACACAATGGGACAGTGGCCACACAGCTCGCCGCAGCCAGTGGGCAAATATGAGTGGAAGTCATCATAAATGGACTTTAACAAGTAAAGATTGACCCCCCCCCAATATTACATTGAGCTCAAGCAGAGGGAGAAGGGAAAAAGAAAAGGCAAACGGTAATTCTTCATGAATACTGTATGCCTGTTATATGTTTTTAAACCACTGAACTATTTGTTAGAAATGTAACTATATCTTAGATCTCAGAGATATATGTTGCAGTCTTGGTGAAAGCAAAGGGTCAACTCAACGTCTCAATTCCAGTCTGGCTTGCAGACATTACAAACATCTTGCATTTTCCTGCACTGACCTAATGTTGCAGGTCAATGCTGGAAAAAACCAACTCATACAGTGCAGGTGAGCACCAAAAAACAAAAGCACTATGCATTTTCAGAAGGGCCCTGTTTACAATACAAACCAAAGAATCTCAACCCTTCTCTGCTCTACAGCATTCGCCTGGTTTCCCTTTAATATTGAAGTCAGAAGAATCATTACTGGTAGGTTTATTCTTGTAGGTACGTTGCCCCCTCTAAAGACAAACAGAGGCTTCTGTCCCATGCAGTTTAGTATATTTAAAAGGAACCCTCCCCAAAATGTTACATTGTACTTTATGATCTACTTCAAACCAACTTGGTCAATAGATCCGTCTATGAACATTGTATATTCTCCAACATAAACATAATGACTTATCCACTGGCCAAGCTATATAAATGGTCTATACTTACCCAGAATACAATGCTCTGAGCCCCTCCTCTCTGCATATTCTTACAAGCGCATGCAGCATGCCTCGATACCGGATTTCTTTATACTTTACATCGTTGGCTTGGCCCTGGACCTGGAGTCGTGTCTTTGTCAAGTCAATGGGAAAAGTGCCTTAAAAATACACAGAACCATTAATGGGAATGCTCTGGCATGTGGTTGGCATTTCTTAAAAGAGGAGAAAACACAAAAAAACACAACAGTTTTCAATAAAATTAACCTCAACATATTAAGTTATGGGATAGGAACAATTAGCGATTGAATACTTATTAGGGTGTTACACATTTAAAAATGTAAACAGAATCAATTTTATATCTTGGGAAAGAAAAAATAAATTTTTGTTTAGCAACTGAGAAAGTAACTGAAGTGTAATAGTTAAGCCACGCTCAAAATGGAAACTGTCAGGCTGCAATATTAAAATATCCATCAAAAATCAGAACCTCACAGGAATCATGAAAAACCAGCCAACTTAGAAATGACATTTAGCTACGTTGTTAAAATTATACATCCACATAGCTATTAATGAACAACATGCCGCTTTATTGTATATAAAAACAGCACACTTGTTGCATTTGATCGGCTGAAGCAATATTTTACTTTTCACGAACTACAGACGATGTAGTCCTCGGCGGTTGTCATCTTGACAGACACACTAACAGTAACAGGACACAAACTTAGAGCCGTGTATATATATCACACAATGAGAGCTTCAGAATCGTATTCACTTAAAAGGTATTGTTTGAGTATGTACATATGTATACATAAGTAGGGTCCGGTTGTCTTGCATGAAGAACTTACTCTCATAATGCATTGTTCATATGAGATTTTCCATCTCAGCAGCTCATTAACTAGTTACAATGTACTGAATAAAACCCTAAACACTACAGATTACCAAGTCTCTCACCACTGCTACAGAAGAAACATATAAAATTATACAACAGACTTACCACATTCAGCCGTGATTGATGCTAATCCTCCATATATGAATGGTTTCCAACTTGCAGAGGACATATTTCTTGAGGGATCTATTTTGCCTACAAAAGAACACCAAACAAATTACGATATGCCATGCCGGCATACGACGACAGACAGTCTTAAGAATATGTTATAGGAAAACGGGAGATATTTGATACCATGCAAATCAATCAATATCAATACTCATAGCCAGGAGACCAGTGTACTAAAGAATAAGCAGTTTTCAATAAGCCTACGTAATGGTGATTAGCTATTTAAGAAGCTCAGTTTCCACGGTAACAATGTATAAACCCTTTCTTTTGGTTCACATGACAAATATTCCTGGCCAAAAAATATGCATTCAACTAAGAATAGGGTTTCTAATTCTGCATTTAATTACAGAGCAATCGCAGCATCACCATGTATCCCAAACATGGCTACACCGGAGAGAAGCATTGTGGGTTTTATTTGATAAAGTAATAGCCTTAATAGTGTATACAGGGCCAACGTGTCAACTAAGTAGTAAGCTGGTGAGCACGGCACTCTTTACCTAATGTATTGGTCTGTCAGTTTCTAGTTTTCTCATACCCTTTCAACATATGCACTGTAAGAAGCTCAATCATTTCACAAACAGAGAGGCTACAGCAGAGATGTCCAAAACACGTTTTTACTGCTCCTATGTATAGATTAACATTCGTACAAACAACTACACGACACAGCTGTACCAAAGTACTCATAAAAGACTTGGGATGCCAGAATAGTCCAATGTATAAGGCGATGGTTGAACATTAGGAGGCAGAAGGAGGTAGTTAATAGCTTTTATTTAAAGGAATAACTTGTCACTAGTGGGGTACCTCGGGGGTCAGTATTGGGACCTATACTTTTTAATATTTTTATTAGTAATATTAGAGAAGGTCTTAATGGTATGTATTTTTGTAGACGATACAAAGGTCTGAAACACAGTAGACATTCCCGGTGGAACAACACAGTTGGCGAATGACTTTCGAAAATCAGAAGAATGGTTGCCAGTACGGCAGCTGCAGTTTAATACTGATAAATGTAAAATAATGCACTTGGGATGTAGAAATAGCAAGGCAGAATATAGCATTGGTGGCACTGTTCTGTTAGGGACAACAAAAGAGAGGGGGTTATGAGTAATAATTTCTGATGACTTAGGTAAGCAGAGAGTACAATAAAGCAAGCAGGACGCTGTGTTGCATAGGGAGAAGCATTAATAGCAGAAAGCGGGAGTTGGTCTCTGAGCAGGCCGCCTCACCTAGAGTATTGAGTTCTGGAGACCCCATATAGACATCTTGGAAAGAGTTCAGAAGAGAGCTCCAAAACGGAAAGGGGTTTGCAGGACAGAAATTATCAGGAAAGGTTAAAGGATCTTAATATGTATAACTTGGAGGAAAGAAGAGGGGGTGCACAACATTTAAATACCTAAAGGGATTTAACAAAGTACAGGAGGTAAGCTTATTTGAAAGGAGGAGCAATGTTACAACAAGAGGTCAAGGTCTAAAACTAGAGGGTCAGAGCCTTAGATGTAATATAAGGGCGTTCTACTTTACTTGGAGGGTAGTAGATAAACGGAACAGTCTCCCAGCTGCAGTGGTGGGGATAGACAGGTCCTCAATATAGGACCTGACCAAAGGCTGATAGGGTTTAAACCCCTTGCATCAGGACAAAACTGACACACTAGATGGGCCGAATGGTTCTTGGCTGCCGTCAAATTCTATGCTTCAAACAAAGGAAGTACCAAAGCCGATAAACTAAGTGAACTTACACGTCTTGCCGCATTTCTTAGTGTATCAAAAAGAAAAATGTAGATTGTGTGTGACTCAACATAAAATGTCCCAACACACCCATCCCCCCCCACAAAAGCAATTCTACATACTATATAGAACCACAAAATAAAACCCAAGGTTCTTAATTTTAAAACCATGCTCTATTTGCTTGACTACTTTCCTCAAACAAAAGTGCATTCATTCTTTAAGTAGATATGTTTACAGTCACCATAAAACGGACCAGATAAACCTATTGATCTTGGGCCATATAGATAAGATCAGTCAACTCAACCATACAGGTCTCATCCATTCCGTGACACTGTCCCAATATCAAACAGAGGGAGCCGGAGAATGCTTTGTTTAAACATGAAGGGGGTTACAGAAGAGTGCAATGATAGCTTCCCTTTAACCAGTTTGTTTCATCTGCTAACATGGGTGGAGGCCAATACAATGGAGAATTTAAACATACATGGGACAGACACAAAGCTATCCTGAATCTGGGACAAGACCAAAGACCGGATTACATGAGGAAAAATGGGCAGACTAGAAATACACGATTGTTTAGTATTTTGTACATTAGCTAGCCTGCCGAGGGTAACATCATTCTGTATGGAAGTTAATTTGGTTAGTTTTAGAACGTGCTAAACTATAAAAGGAACTGCTAATGAACATTAAAGCAGCAGTTTAGCAGCAGCCTCCTGGTGGAGCCGGTTATTAACATAATACTCCAGGCAACTTGGCAGTAGTTATTCCTGAATTCCTACTCGTTTTGCTGCTACGCAAGTAAGATCAGGCAAGCAGTACCGATAGCATCTGAGGAACGCACTCTCCATGAACTCTCTAATCCATCGCATTCCACTGTATTCAAGTCAAGATTTTTAATATCAGGAGCAAGCATTGATTCAAAGTATTTTCCTGGAATATTTTGGCATCATATACACAATGAACGCACAGGTTAACAATCTATATGGAGTGTATTAACTTAAAGAGAAGCTGCGATTTCAAAATCACTATTCATTATCAAGGGCCAATATGGGCAATTTTCTCCGGTAACAGTTGACCCTGAATAATGCATAGTTCAACCGATGGGGAGACATTCAAGGAAATTCATTTAACTATACATTACAGAAGAATGCGAACGAGCCGTAAAACGTACAACGAAATAAAAGTATATGCATAAATGCTTATCTGTTGAGGTGAGACATCTAAGAAGCCTGAACTCGATCACCTAAGATGCAGGTGGACACAGCTCTGCCCAGCCTCGTATCGGCACAAACGTTAGTGTGCCAGAGGAATTCCACTCGACAGCAGCAAGGTCACGAGAACCAGCCCCGGGATCCTGCTAAATGGCCCGTGTGCCCTCTACGATACTGCCCTTGCAGTCAAACTGGTTTTCCTTTAATAGAATGTCGTGGGGTGGGGGCGTAATAAAGGATATCACTAGCAGCAAACTATTTCCAATCTACTGTAATCTCACGTGGCCGAAATAAACTGTATTTTCACTACTATCATCTCCTGAAACCGTGCTTATGTCACTCTGCAACTTTAAAATGTCAGTAAATCTGTTCTGGAGTTTCCATTAGAGCTCTAAGTGTCTCCAACGGATTTCTAAATTTAGTAAATATGTTTTCTCAATACGTTCTGTGTTTGTTCTCCAAGCTCAATATCTTAAAATTACAAAATGTCCATTAGCGCCTCATTTACCCGGTGAGAGTCACATGGACCACATTAAACGGCTCTGTGTCAAGCCAGATGGGGACAGGTAATGACAGGGACATTTCTAACCTTCAAATATTTGGGCAATTTATAATGTACTGTTGGAAATGTTCCCAGGTCAGTGACAGAGAAAAATTTGATAACAAAGCACAAGTACTGATCCTCAACCCTAAACAGACTGATTACTACAATATAACACACGCAGAAAACAGTAACTTCTTCAATGTAAACTTATAAACATGTATCAAGGGAACATATACCGCCGTCACGCATTTTAGAACAACGCTGTTGCCATTACACTATTGGAACACACTTACTGCTACAATATGTACAGATGGCACAAGACTCTACACCTCAATCGAGCCTGGGAAATATGTTTATTAATAGCACTCAACCATAACAGCTGTTTGACACCCTACTAAACCTTGGTCCAGAATGTGTAGCATTAAATGGGGTAAAATGTTACACAACATGCAACATTGATATGGTTCTACAGCTTTAATGTATGGTAACATCTGTAGTATATTACTGATGGGTGGTTATCTTTTTATTTTTATATATCGCACCTGTAACTTCTTCAATCTTACAGACAGATGTGTGGACTGCCCTGCTCACTAAATTCTGGTGCAAAGCCGTAAAAGCAGTGCCATCGACAGAGCAGCCTTTGGGACATCCTTTACTTTACATATATAATGCAGAACTTTAAATCAGCTTTTGACCTTGAACAAGATGCACCAATTTTTGACAATAGTGTGCATTACACAAGATTGTACAACATGCCACATAATAAAGCAAGCAAGGCTGTCTCTGTTCTGAAAGCTGTGTGTATATATATATATAATAGATATAGACGGTAAGATCTATGTGGCAGGGATCTTCTATCCTAATATGCTCTACCTCTTATTATAAGGTGTCGACAGGCCTTCTGGCACACTGGGTAAACTCCAAGTGGGCCACTGGCCAACAGCACCACACACTTACCCAATCTGCCTCACCAGTGGCAGATCCGGTGCTGTAATGTGCAGCCACAGGCTGGAAATGCCCGGCGTGAGCACAAACACATATATCAAGTGCCTCGCACATCTCATCAGGTTCATAAGGCCACCTTGTCATCACCATCCTGGCCATACAGTTTCTGCCATCAATTAACAAGCCCTGTACTGTAACAAACTATAAAGTAACATGCGCCTCACTACATAATTACATTAATACCTACAAGGAACCCGACATGCCAGCTCTCATCCCAAGACGAGCTTACTAACAGAGCTTAAAACAATGCTCGGAAGAACTTTATTGGAACTTAATGTCTACTAGCTACTCTTCAGTAAAGTTAAACAGCTATCCAAGAGTCTGAACAGAGCCCCCCACCCGCAGCTTTGGCCGAACCAGGGCAGGAGATGTCCGGTGGCAAGTATACGATGTTGGGCAGATACAATTGCCTGCAAGGCATTTAGCTGAGGAGTGTTGAATGGGGCATATGTAAGGCGGTGGTGGGGGCACCATAAAAATGTTGTGGGTCCACTCAGTTATCATACACATTAAAGTCCACACGATGCTATTTGTTCCTTTAGAAAGTGGTCTTGCTTAACTCACTGATTATTCTGATATGACGTTGAGATATTTATGAAGGGTTAACCTGAAAAGTTCCATTTGGAATGGATTTCCAGCTTTCCAACACAGCTTATATAACTTGACTTGGTTTTGTATGTTGGGCCAATAAAAGATATCAACTTCGATTAAAAGACTCCAGCCATTTAAGAAATGTCATTGGGGAATCCTGATACCACGTTTGGAACCATGACGTGCTGAGAAGACGTCACGATGACTACTCGTAATCCGTACAGAGATACGTACTTAACTATACGTAAAGGGCCCCTTGCAGCTTCCAGCCAGAATGCGAGTAGCCGGCTACAGACACTGCTGCACAAAAGTAGGCAGCGCTCGATGTCTGACCAGTCAGCTCCTGCTACCGCTTTAAATAGTCAACACTCGCCCCACGTGACAGCTACACACGCGCGAGCTCTCCCCTTCATTAAGCTGAAGCCCCATTCAGGTGCCTGCCGAGCCCGCTAAATCTTCTCTGCCGGACCCGATACAACAGGAGAAAGACGCAAGTGTACGCGGACCGTGTATACGAGCTTATCCCCACTTAGCGTGTCACCTACCGTTGGGTTGCGTGATGTTACCACGCAGGCCTCTCCGCGACACGACCCAGGGAGGAATGAACTGAAGAAGCCGTGAACGTTGACTGGAGAATTCCGAAGACGTTAACGCCTCCCCTCCCAGTATGCGAGTGGGCCCGACCAGTACAGCATATTACCACGCCCACACTGGGAGACAATCTGCATAACCCCGCCAGCACGCCGGTAAATGTAAGATCTGGTTGGTGGGGAGGTGGAAAGGCGTTGCTGAATGTGCACGTGAAAGGAGAGTGATCAGCGCTGAGGGCGGGGTTTAATCATTGGATGGGCGGGGCCTTTCAGAGAGCCGCTTGTCCTACCAGTTAGGAAATGATTAGGCTCTGATGTTAACGTGTGTGGCTGTCTGTTATGAGTTGCTGTTAGGAGTAGAAACAGCGTGCCTGAGAATGATTTACCACTGACATGTATACAATGAAGAAAAAAGGGGTGGTAACGTGCCTTCTGTTTTTATTAAATTTTAATTTAATTTATTTAAGCAGGAATTCTTGAATTTTGGCTTCATATTTTAAAGTCTGTAGTGTTTGTTTGAAATAAGATCACCATATATCTCACCATGATATCTCTAAGTCCCTACTACATGTTTATATTTGTTGCCATATGTTTTTATTTTTGTTTAAAATCTACTTTTTAGTAAATCATTTTTTTAATTTTTTTACTGAATTTATTAGAATAAAAATCCTCCTGAATGTCTGAAAGTCACATGGGCTCTAAGATATGCTCGCTTAGCACCAGTTAACGTCTTAAACCGAGGGCCTGTTTATGGCCAGTTGAATATAGGTTAATATTCATTAAGTGCACAATAAAAATTATATGATATAAAAAGATAGCATGTAGCAGGCCTGACACATGCCAAGAATTTAGAAACCTTTCAAAGTGACCATGTTATGATGTCACTATATATAACCAAATCCAGATCTGCCCTGTCCGTTGTGTTGTCATGGTGAAGTGGATGTATCTCGGATTCAAAGTTCAGCCACGAAGAGATAGACTTCACAGAGTGGGGCTGCTGCATGCTGAAGCGCCTGGCACATAAGTATCACCTTTCCTCTGTAGTATGGCTACTCTGTAGCCTCTGGCAGCAACATCAGCACAAGCACTGTGCGTCAGGAGCTTCATGAAATGGGTTCCCATGGCTGAGCAGCTGCACACAAGCCAGAGATTGCTATGTGCAATAAACATAGGCTGGAGTCACCGCGGCTGGACTCTGGAGCAGTGCAAACGCTCTCTGGAGTGACAAATCATTTGCTATCTGGAAGTCTGATGGACGATTTTGGCAGATGCAAGGAGAACACTACCTACCGCAATGCATAAAGGAGGGATAATGGTTTGTGGCTGTTTTTTAGGGGTTTGGGCCACCTACTTCTTGCGAAGGGTCATTTTAATGCTACAGCCTACAAAAACATTTTAGACAGTTGTATGTTTCCAATGTTGGGGGAACAGTTTGGGGAAGGGCATTTTCTATCCCAGCATGACTGTACCCTGGTGCACAAAGCAAGGTCCATAAAGACATGGTTAGATAAGTTTGGTGTGGAAGAACTTGACTGGCCCCACAGAACCCTGATCTCAACCCCATTGAATACGTTGAATACGTTTTGGAAGAACGTCTAGCCAGGTAGCACAGAGTACTTTAATATGCATTATTCCACAGTGGGTGTCAGTAGACAGTAGTCACTTTAGGTCTACATGTTGTAAGGACATTTATAGCGAGGCTAACATTACCCTGAATTCTTCAAAAGACCTGAATGTGAGACGAAGCAGATTGCAAAATTTTGTATGGATGTCCCTCTCAAGCCATTGTTTTGCAGTTCACTGCCTCATGTGGCACTGAAACAAGGTAGGCAAAGGGTACATTTTCATCGCTTTCAGTGAATGTGACATTTAGATCGTGTACCTGGACAACTGACTCTCTGCCATGTGGGCCAAAGGTATAAAAGTCTTTGGCATGGCTGATCCCCTACAAAGTACACATTACTTTTTTCCAGTTATTGTTACATAAATATTATTTGCTTTCTTCCCTCCATTCTCCAAGAATTTCATATTTTCATTATTGCTCTCCCACTCCGACATTTTCACTTTTTCACTAATCCATATATTCAACCTGTCAGGGTTCAGCCCCAGCTTTGGAAACTGCCAGGTGTGGCCGCCCCTTTAAGAGGTCTGCCTGGAGTTAAGCTTGCTGTCCTGTTTATTTCTGTCTGTATTTTATGTACCTTTGCCCTCTTTCCCTTATACATCTCAGCTCCTCACTCCATCCCCTGTGTTCTTTGCCTTGTTGCCTGTTCTTTGTGGCATCCTGTACCATGTATACATATCTTGCTATGTATATAATTTAACCCTTTCAAGACCAGGACGTACCTGGTACTTCCGGGTCACCGGCAGACCGGGACGTACCAGGTACGTCACTGCCTTTACGCGATCCAGCGTCGCTTTGAACGCTGGGATCGCGAGGGGCGGCTGATACTGACCGCTGGGTGTTCCCAGCGATCAGTAGCAGCCACCCCCCCTCAATTCCGTGCACGTGATCGCTTTTCAGCGAATCACGATCACGGAATTTAAATATTTAAAAACATACTGCGGTCTTCAAGTGAAGACGCAGTATGTAATCGGCGGTCCGGAAGGGGTTAATGTGCTGTGTATTTATGTTCAGCTGTGTTTTGTTATACCATTACCTTGCCTCCCTCACCTGAAGCCTTGACGACTCACACCTGATCTGATGAACAGGCTTTATATCCCTGCCTCCCAGTAACAGAGGTGTGAGTTCATTAAATTCTTTGGAGCCATAGTTCATGCCAGACGCTGGATCTGCCTGTTGGATTTGCCCACCTGCTTACCTGCCGGATATCCCCTTTTTTGCTTGCTACCTGTCCCAGACCCTTTTGAATACTTGCCTGGACTTTTCTACCCTCATATGCATGATATGCCTCCTACTCTGCTGCTTCTGGTGAGATGCCTTGCTTTGCTTTTGTAATATAACCTATAACCAAACATTCTGCTTGTGTCCTTTTTGAAGTTTGTTTCAATCACTGCGTTCTTACACTCCTGCGCTCTGGACTCCAACATCCAGTAAAGGGCTGCAATATGCTGAGCCTGACACAACCTGTCCTGAGCAGATGCGTAATCAAAAGGCATTCATTATTAGAGACGGGTGCTATTGTAGCAAGCACCTGAGCTATGTTTCCCTCACTGTGAGGACGATTTGCCACAGAAAATAGTTCTTACTTATGGCCAGTGGCAACTTGCACTCCTCCCACTAATGGCCCCTATCTGGAGCCAAGGCCGCCATCAGAAATTTTGGGGCTCCTTACACACAGGCCGTTTGGGCACAAAGGTTGTGCAGACATGCTGTTTGAGCACCCATACAAGCCACGATGGTGCAGACAAGCCGTTTGGGACACTGAGAAGCCATTTGGGAACAATTTGGATTCGTTGCCACATGTAGCCACCATTACAAGCCATTTTGGCACTCCTTAATAAAGTAAAGTGGGGGCTGACCTTGGATTTGGGGAGAAAAACCCTCCCCACAAAAAATGGCCACCACCGCCGCACCACTCTTCAATGATCGTGACGGCTGGCTAAAACAGTTTAGGAAGCTCGGCAATCACTTCCTAAGCATAACCGGTGTTGCTGACATGCTCGATATCACTGTGCTCAGGAGATTGTTTGGCAGTGACATAAACCAGGAGCGTTAAATTTATACCTGAAGTACAACGTGTGGAAAAAAAAAATACAAAAAAGATTTACTACCATAAAGCTTGACAAAGGCTGGTGGTAAAATTGGTGCATGGAAAGGGTTAAAATACCAGCATTTGAAATACCTTAGGGTGTCTAGTATTCAAAAATATATGGGGTTTATATATGGGGACAAATAGTAATCTATTAAGCAGGTTTTTTCATTAGTTTTTGCAGATAAGTAAAATATATATATATATTTTTTTTAAAGTGAGAAAAGGTCCTTTTCAACAAAAGATCACCATATTTTATCATTTGTTTTATAGTTAGATGATATGATAAAAATAATGTCTAAAGAAAGCCCTGTTTGTCCTGAAAAAACACAATATATAAGGTGTGTGGGTGCACAAAATGAGAAAGAAGAAAATTACAGCTAAACACTGAAAAATGTGAAGAGCTTATTTTTTATCTTTCTATTATACCATTTAGTAGTCTTTATTGATAAATACATATTGGTGACAAAACCAGGCATTATAATACAGTATATAATATTGAGGAAATCCAGTCCCGTTCCACAGGGTTGCATGTGTCTATGATGTGCCAGTGTCTGCCTGCCCAGGCCCAGTGTTCTTCTATAAGGGTGAATCCAGAGGGTGTTAGGGACCTCCTCCTTTTGGGAATGCGCCCCGAATATCGGTCCGAATCAAAAAAAAAAAAAGTCCTTGGAATTTCGTCCGAGCTGAACACCCAGGAAACAAAATTTGTTGCCTGAAAACAAATGTGGCAAAAACGAAAATCAGCGGTTGTGCTCACCGTGCACATGTCTACTGTTCACTTACCATCTCCTGGCCTGCCTGGCGTTTGTTTATGCCTTGCCGCCTTAGCCTACTTTACTAAAACTGGAACTACACCATGACCCTGACACCACACAAACCTCCCCTACTTTTTACCTAGCATACACCCACTTATATAAAGTGTATAAACAGCCCCAGTGTGTAGCTTTCCATTTGCTTTACTGAAAGTGTTCCATGCCTCAGGAATTGGTATTCATTTGTTTTTTTCAGGATCTTTTTTGCAATATAGTATCTTAATGTGGATATTTTGACATATCTGCACATTATACATACATATTTCTTTGTTAATTTTGCTATTTTCTTTGGTTAATTTGTATGGGTCTGAATAAACTGGTATATTTCTAAAATCCTAAAGAGACATACCTTTTTAGTGAAAAAGATGTTACTTTATGGGTCATTTAACAAAGAGATTTCTCTTGGAGACCCAAAACCTTTGCCCTATATTCTCTTCATATACTAAGGCGGTGCCTCATGCATTTGTGACCAGCAACAATTTAAATTCTCTTCTATTCCCTTTAGCTAAAGGCACCCGGCAAGGTTGCCCTCTCCTCTTTTTTCTACTTTAGACTGGAGCCCTTCCTGTGTCAAATTAGCACAACAATTGGGCCAAACAAAACCTGCATAACTGCCTTTGCGGGTGATACCTTCCTCTTTGTCACTGACTTTTTAAATTCAATGCCTGCTGTGTAGGAGTTGTTGGGTTAGTTTGAATGAGTCTCAGGATTTAAGGTCAATAGGGAAAAATCAGAGGCACTTTGGTTATCTGGGCCACAATCCTAAAACTCTGCTCTCCCTTGTCCCTTCTGACGAGCACTAACACATATTACATATATTGGCATCCTATTCCCAAAAAAGATTGAGCCTTACTTCATAAATTTGGAAAGCTCTACAGAGCTAAACTTAAAATAAATGCTCCCCGGCACACTCTATTCTTGGTCCCATCACAACATACCTATGTCTCGTTTTAAGAATTACACCCCATTTATCTTCCTGGGGTTCCTGGGTAATGCCAACTTCCAACATGCCAGGGCAGACCCTCAGTTCCATTAGTGAAAATTGAAAAGTCTGGAAATGAATGGAGAAAAGCTTAACCTACTCACCCAAGACATGTTATCTACCTAAAAGACAGATTCTCCTTACAAGATTTTCGCATCTATGTTGATCATGTATCATGATATAATCCAAACCAATTTCATAACAGTCATATTCACTTGATTTTTCCCTCTACCTAAACCTCATAAGGCACTGTCTCTATTTCTTCCTTCAAGCTCATCTTGACAGCTATAGATCACCAGAACCTTAAAACAGGCCATGGTAAATGTGCATGTTTCCTATGAAATCTGAAAACATCGCCCTCAGTTTCTGCAGAAATCTCCATATTGCTAGACAACCATCTATTAACACTGCTATCCTTGTTGGTTTTTTGTTTGGAAAGTGAAGGTTATACACTTTCTTTATCTAGAATCAGGGCTAGTGCAAGGATTTTTGCCAACCCAGGCAAAACCTTGTTTTGCCGCCCCCTTGGCTCCAATGCTTTAGACCGCTTTAAAACTCTCATTTAATCAGGGGTCTGGCAAGGAGTCTTTCAATGGAAACTGTGTAATCTGTATGAAGTGTATTCATAGTATAGTGTATAGTATAGCGATAAAATAGGAGGAGCACTTACGGGTATTTATTTCTGAGGATCTAAAGGTAAACAGGTAATGCCGCATAACATTAGAAAAAGCAAGCAGGGTAACTACGTTGCATAGCTAGAGGCATTACTAGCAGAAATAGGCAGGCGGTTCTGCCGCCTCTCTGATCAGACCTCATCTAGAGAGACAGTGCTGGAGACAGTAGCGTACCTGGCGGGGGGCGGTCCGCACTGGTCCGGCACCCGGCACTCCTCCAGAGACGGACAGGAATGTCCGCCGCTGGAGGAGCAGGCTCGCAAGGGAGCGGTATCGGAGGTCTGTTCGGGATCCCTTGAGTGATCACTCAAGGGAGCCGGAGGTCTGTTAAAGACCTCCAATACCGCTCCCTTGCGATCCGCGCGGCAACAGCTGCTGTGCGCAGGGGTCTGTTGTCAGATCCTGGCGCACAGCACTGAAGCCGCGCCCACCGCTGTCCGTGCCCTCTGAACCCGGAAGAAGACAGACAAGACAGAAGAACTAAAGAAGAGGAAAAGAAGCTGAAAGGAAAGGTAGGAAAGCATTAAGTGAGAGTGGATTGGTATGTGTGTGGATTAGTATATATGTGTGGATTAGTATATATATATGTGTGGTTTAGTATATATGTGTGTGGATTAGTATTATATTGTTGGATTAGAATATTGTGGTGGTTTTGGTCTGTGTGTGGATTAGTATATATGTGTGGGATTAGTATACTAATGTGTGGATTGGTAATATATGTGTGGTTTGGTATGTGTGTGGATTAGTATTAGTGTGGAATTAAGTATAATTATAGTGTGGTTTGGTATGTGTGTGGATTAGTATATATGATGTGGTTTGTATGTGTGTTGGATTAGTATAATGGTGTGGTTTGGTAATATTGTGTGGTTTGTATGGTGTGTGGTTTGGTAATGTGTGTGGTTTGGTATGTTGTGTGGTTTGGTATGTGTGTGGATAGTATATGTGTGTGGATTAGTATATATTGTGGATTAGTATGTGTGTGGATTAGTATATATGTGTGGATTAGTATATATGTGTGGTGTGGGTCTGTGTGTGGATTGTATTATATGTGTGGTTTGGTATGTGTGTTGGATTAGTATTTTGTGGTTTGGTATATGTGTGGTTTCTTGGTATATGTGTGTGCGTTTTGGTAATGTGTGTGGTTTGGTATGTGTGTGGTTGTATGTGTGTGTTTGGTTGTGTGTGATTAGTATATGTGTGTGGATTAAGGTATCATGTTGTGTGGATTAGTATATATGTGTGGATTAGTATATACCCGGTATGTGTGGATTGGCATGCGTGTGGATTGGTAAGTGTGTGAGAGTGATGGGTGTTATGCTGTACCATTTCCAATGAATTTTTCATTATATAATTATGCTCTAAAGTACATCATAACTCCCATCACTCTATACTGTTCCATACAGTGGCAGAGCTGGGAGACAGAGGCCTTGCACCCCCACTGCAGGACTCCTGAAAGGTTAGTGAACTTCAAAGAGGGAGAGGGTAGATATTTAGGAGGGGGTAGGTAGGGAGAATGGGTGAGATGGGGGTAGATAGGGTAGAAGGGAGTGAGAAGGGGTAGATAGGGCAATCATACTCCTATCATGCCAAGTCCGCCAGTATATCCTGGAATCTGGGTATGCCTGGACATGATAGGAATGTCATTGCTGTTAACAATCATATATATATATACACACAAACCAAAGGGAGCGGCTGCACAGAAATATTGTTAATATACACAGGCTTTTTTTTGCCCGGGTGCTCCAAAAATAGCCAGATATATGTTACCAAAGAAAAAATGGGCACTCACGGGTCTTTGGAGGTGGTCTGAAACGTTGGTCGTGCTGATTGAAATAAACTAGTGTTTAATGCACTTTACTGCAAAGACCCGTGAGTGCCCATTTTTTCTTTGGTTACATATATATATATATATATTATTAATATTGTTATTTAATTGTTTTGTCCTATTTTGGTGTGTTACTTACTTTAAATAAATGTGTTAGATTTTTTTTATGGTGTGGGGGGGTCATATTTGGTTTCGGCCAGGTAAATGCTGCATTTTCGGTTTCAGTCCAGAATTAGTTTCAGGGCATCCCTAAGCCAGACAATGAAGTGGTAGGCCTACACCACATCAATGTTTGGCTTAGTATATAGTGATAGGAGTTATGCTGCACTATTGTCAATGCCTGGCTCAGTGTATAGTGATAGGGATTACGCTGTACCACTGGCAATGTCTGCCTCAGTATATAATAACAGTAATGCTGTACCACCTTCAGTGTCTGCACCGGTATATAACGGTAGAAGCTATGCAGTTTTAGAGTGTATGTGGGGGGGAGTGCCACATACAGGTGCCAAATACTCTAGGTACGCCCCTGATAAGTAGCAAACTTAAAATGTTTGAACCATACCTTTCGGCCATTTCTGGGTCTCGCTGAGAGGTCTGGCAGAGGATGCCTACGCGGAACTGGAGCTGCAAACAGAAAAATATTTTATTTACATGCAATTTAGAAATTTTATTCAAAAGGATTTAGACAAAGGATGCAGCATCGTTCAGTTATAAACAAATGGATTATATACACTGTATATAACATGCAATAAATTGGGGCTTCACAAACAAGGGAGTATTATGTAAACTGCAATTCTTTGGGAACAGTATAGTATTTGTGTATTATATATATATATAACTCTTAGTTGCAGATATTTCCAGGACAGAAGCACCAAATATCCTTCGCTGCAGTGAATCTTTTATTAAGCTTTGGTTATGTGTTTCTGCATATGATCCGGCTTATAAGGGGACATGTGAAAAGTATATAAGTGATACATACTGTTTGGGGATGTCATCTTGGTTCATCCCAGCATTTTTCTCAGGGTCCCCTGAAACAAAGCGAGTTGTAAACGTTTCTCCATTTCCCAAACTGTAAGAAAAACAATAAATGGATTAGTAACTTCAGTGTGGAACCGCAGCGCTCCTCAAAGTAACTGGAGGGAAGATTCGTGATAATTTACTCATTGCAAAAATAATATCCAAACGTATTTGACGTAAAAGTATAACCTGGCAACTAGCGTTTTCAGTGATAATGTTTTAAAACATGCTCGCTGAGCAGATACTTGGAATAATCCTCTGCCAGCCCCCTGTATGATCAGAAAGCAACGCACTAATACTAAAGACACAGGACACCGCATAATATGTATATATATTTTAACTATTTTAGGTGAGGACCTCAAATTTGCACAGGGGGCAAAATTATCACCATGTCTTGCACACCGTTTCATGTTATTCCTTCTGCTTTCTAAAGGGAGACCCCAAAGTATGAAAAAGAGAATATAAAGAATTGACAATTGTATTAACAGATGTTCAGACATACAGGTTCAGCTCTATTAGAATCTAACACTCCAAATGATACCAGAGAAAGCTCAAATGGGTCAGACTAAGCATTGTTAAGCGTATTAATGCTACAATCACGGCATTGGTTTTCAGCATTTCGGTCACCGTGATATCATTTCCAGTTAACAGAGCTGTCAGTACAGTAGTAGGCAATAGGAATTCTCCATAGCATGGCACGATCCGTAAGTGTTAATAATCATCGTTCTGGGGAATAAAATATGTAAGTGTACCTCGTAAACACGGGCAGCAGCCAAAGCAGCTTTTGCTCCCCAAAAACCTCTCTGAAATTCCTGCTGAAGCCAAGGTAAAATCCGTCCTTCTCTTCACCGCTTTCAAAACATGGAGTAAGCTGTGACTCTGAAATCCAAATAACATCATTTGTCACAACCAGGATAAGCGAGCTAAACGAATAAATTATAATGCGCCAGGGGCGATTTGTTTTGGGTTGGGCAAAAGGAAAGGCCTTTGTATAATATGTGAGGATATATATATATTTTTATATTTCTCGTGCTGTCACACGTTATTTACTGTGATATTTATTTATTCCGGGTTAACAGGGGAGTTTATTGCTAGTGATTTAGCATCACTTATATTAGAAAGCGCTTCATCTATACCCACTTACTAACAAACACTACTTATTGTACTTATGCGAGAGAAAGCGAATACATTACCATAAGTTGATCTATTTTTCCCAACAAGCCAACAATGAAAGGAAAACAGAGAAAATACAAAGATGAAGAGCACGATTCCCACAAAAAACAGAGATAAGACGTGGCTCTTGGCATGGGCGTCCAGCGGATATTTCTATAGAGAGAGAAACCAGGATTAATCATGTAATCGCGTCACACAGATTATAGTCTAGACTAAAGCAGACAGCGCTGGGCAAAAAGTGAAGAGCAACAAATGATCCGGGTGTAATACATCACATCGGCAATAAATATCCTGCTCATCACAAGTATCTGCACCTTTCAGTATCTTACAAATCTGTAATCTAACCTCAGCGCACGCGATAAAAGCAGGGCACGGCTTCACACACTTTTTAGTATTTACTAACAATTTATTTCCCTCTAAATGGCAATTAAGAACTATAGCTACACTTGCGCACATGTCTGTACAGATGAATCTGAGGTCTATAGACAGAAAGTGTGATTTATCTACAAGACGCATCCTGAATATATGATACGATGGGAGATCCAACACGGATGGTCTTAAAATACCTTAAAAATGACTTTTCTTTGCTAAAGCAACATCATGTTAACTGGGGGCGATGACATCAAACAATGAACTCTACAGCACCGCTTTATGAAGCCTACATGTTAACCCTCTTACTGCCAGGTGGTACGTGCACCATGCTTTGCCCACAAATTAAACCAAACAAACGGAGAACATTAAATACATGCAAGTTTTGATGAACAACACGATCACTGGATCACATGAATTTACCTGAGAATAACTCCCCAGATTTGCTGTAGAAAGGCGACACCGAATGAAAACGTATTAGATGCCAGAAGAGTCGGACTCCAAGAGCGACAATATAGAGCGAACCATACGTTTTCAAGAAAAATCGGCTAGCCCAATGTATAGAGAACATTTATACTACATGAAAGGTTTTATAATGCTTCATATAGTACCATCATATTCTGCAGTGCTGTGCACTGGGCATACATATTAATAACACGAAAGCTTGAGATAAGTATATGCCATTTCTTTATAATGAAATTAAGACTTACAACATCTACTAAATACTCGATAATTTAAAAAAAAGATTAAATACATACCATCCAAAACTTTATGCAATATTGGAGCACTGAAGAAGCAACAAACAGGCAGTACAGCGAGCCGTACAACAAGAACAGCAAGAAGAACTTGTAGTTAGCAAATCCAATACAATTGTTTACCCTACAACAAAAATCCTGGGTTTAGTACATGAATAAACAAATACATTTATAAAATGTAAGTACTTATTGAATACATACCAGGCGCAGTGATGGTCCATCTTCAGCACACATCTAAAAAGAGACAGTAAGCAAATGTGAGATTGCAAAAATATTCCGGAATAAATCTGGAGCAAATATGGCAAATATGGCAGTCTGAAGAGTATTTCCAACTCAGCTTTACATCCACCGACAGGATAAAATAGAAATGGTCTAGCCGTGAATCTAGGTTTTGCTACACACTTAAGCAGTGTACAGTCTGCATTTCACTTGCCGGTAAAAGAAAGCTTGTATAGAAGCCAGTGTCAGGATCCGGCATCCGGCAAGCAGCCGGGAACAAGCGCTGAGCTAAATCTGTAAACGGCCTTCTACCTCTTCAATGTTCATTTACCACAAATAATAAATAAAAATGTCACAATACATACAAAACAAACACACAGGTGCTGTATTTCTAAAAATCTGAGCAGCACACGTGTGTTTAGATCAATATTGTAAGTAAAAAACATAAGTAACAGGCTCACCTTTCACAAATTGGACAATGATAACACCGGTCAGGTTGAATAGCCTTGCAGTCTTTACAATACCGGATACCTGTGGCACAAAAAAAGGAGGGGGTTTAAAAAACATGACACCAACATGATCTGAAAGAGTAGAAGAATATACTGAACGTAGATTGATGTAGTCGAGGTACATAGGGACACCGGCATTCAGTTAACCTGCTTAATTACTCAGTTAACAGCATTTCCGTTGTCCCCGAGTAATGTCTTTATCTGCAGTAAAAATAAACGCGCAGCCCAGCGACATGATGGGAGACATCAAGCAACTCACAAGACAGCTTCACACATTTCGCGTACCGGCTCTTAATCATAAGCTCTTCTAATAAAGCGCCTGGTGTGCGAAACACGTAAAGCTGTCTTGTAGTGAAGGTTTTTTTATTTAATGCACATTTATTTCTTTATATGTCAATGCAATCACATAATCTTTTTGATGATTCTTGTGTATGAAAAGATTTTCTGAAGTTCTGTATATACACCAGTTGGCTGATTTATCAGGAACCCTGACTATAGCAACAATTAGAAGATATGTTTATCTCGGCCACTGGCGTGAAACCTGCTATGTGAGCATCTACTACTACTGTGACCACAATCTGACTCAGCCCGGCTCGTGAAGGAGCGGAAGCTGAAGCCGGGTTGGATAAAACGCCTCTATAATTTCCTTGGGCTGATATCGAGTCTGACTTGTGCCCTCGGACCTCACGTGGTTTGATTACTTTGACAATACTTTACTATTATATCACTGAATGAATGAAGAAGCGGCTGTAGGCACCATTGTTTGCCGTTCTTGTGACGATTGGCAAATCCATAGCTGCCCGCTCGAGAATCTCTTGCCGAATCTTTTTGCTGCCTTCCTTTTTGTATCGCTTCTTGTCAGAATTGGATAAGCAAAACTATAAAAGATGAATAAAATGGCGGATTAGTGATTTGTAACCAAACAATCCAACATATTCAAGAAATACTGGAGGATCTTTTCTCCCAATATCCTAAAAGACAACTGTTTATGGAAATGGATAACTTTATAACCAAGTAAGGCATTCAGAAGAATAATAATGAGTTTTATTCAAACAATATATATTATACACTCTGTGATACACTAATTGCCACTAACAGATTAGCTGAATCTCACTTTAGGTTATATGATATCAAAGACTAGATTTAGTTGGAGACTAGAATTCTCTAATGTTCACCAAAAAACAGATCAGATTACAGACACTTTACCAGCAGAAAAAGACGATTAACCCCACCCCCAAAAAACATATTTACTAAGAGGTGAAAAAACTCCAATGATATTCAATTTTGCCTGATAACCATTAACCAGACAGAAAATGTGGTTTCCTAGGATAATATTGGTGCCAGAGGGCTGTACTACCTAACATTTACAACTCAGCCAATTGCTCTTGGGAATCACAGAAAAATGGCATCAACGCAATTAATAACGTTTTCTCCATTTCTAAGGCATCAGCCTATGAGTTCTTTGCTTTTCTGTCACGACAATTATGTCTCCCTTCCAGAATTGACTAAAATGGTAAAACTACGCATTAAAGTATTATTTCTGGGAAAAGTGTTACATTCAGAAGAATAGGTGGAACATCATCTTCAAAATATAATGCGAAAGCCGGAGGAGACAAGTGACGTTTCTCAACCTCCCAACTCTTACCTGTTTAGATGGACTGGCCGGCAACGTAACGATCGTTCTCCAGTATGACCAGAAGAACATCATAAATATCATGTGATAAATCACCAGATATACAACTGTAACAAAACACAAACACATAGAGTTACAACGCAAGCAATCAGTTATTGGAAACAGAGGATTATTTACCGTTTTTTCTTTTTTTCAGAGCAAATGCTCTTATCGTATAATCAGAACTCAAATAGAGTTCTGACTACAAGACTAAGATCCAGATCCTCCGCAGCGCTGCAGGGAACCTGCTTTCTCATCTCCGGCAGTCAGTGAACGCCTTTGCGATGCCCGTAGACAACCTCCGCTGCTACCAGCACTGGGGCAGCGTCACATGACCTTCGGGTGCTCCTTCATAGAAGCCCCGGCCAGCAGCAGACCACTAGACACCAGGGAATCTGGAGCTCAGAGGACAAGTTTGGGGGGGGTCTGCGGTTGTGGGCGCAGAGTGGCATTAAGGAGACTATAAAGCATAACTGGGGGGGCAGAATGGCATATATGAGAGTATAGGGCATATCTGGGGGACAGAATGGAAAAAAAGAAATAAAAAACATTCTCAATCATAGTTTTCATTTAACTATTAAAATATGCTTTGCATGTGAATTAACCTCTTAATGACAAAGCCTGTACATGTATTGTTTTCAATGGGTTTAGGGACTGCCCATTGTCCATAAGGGTTAATATTTACTAGTAAAACATTTTTTGTAGCATAGTCTTATATTCAGGGCCCCACCTAAATTAATATTAAAAATTTGGGGGGTCGTCTTATAATTGAGCAATTACAGTATATACACACACACACCGACTGGCTACATAGTGTTAAATCTAAGGACTTTCTGCACCATGAATAAGTGTCAGTATTTTAAAATATATTTTATATCAACTACTAGAGCGATCAAGTTAACGATCCGATGCATAATGGTCTATTTACAAAAAAATTAAAGCATTTACCCTTTTCAGTGGTTGATTTGATGGTATCTACAAGAGAAAAGAAATATTTATTATTAAACAGTCAATAAACACTCCATACAAAATAAACAAATAATAATAAAGGTTTAACGCACAAACACACTGCGCTCGTGACTTTTACAACATAATAGAAAACCCCAAGAACAATACGGATTATATATACGGAGCAATCCCGGTGCAGAGCAGTAAAAGCGGAGCAATCACCGTTCTGTTGGCTGCCATGGTAACGGCACTACTTTAAGCACCAGAGCTGCAGTAGACCGCATGTTGTACCGCAGATTATTTGAATGCCTAAAGTCCTGCGACAATAAAAGGGGTTTATTCACTAAGCGGATAGTTGGCATGAAAGTCAGGATCTGAACTCTGAAGCCATTTTGCATTACGAGGGGCCCTTCCAGGCCACTTTCTCCAGCCACAGCTGGATTTTACACGGGGCAAAAGGGGCAACAGGTCCCAGGCCGAAGCTAATGCCAGGGGCCCAATTCAGCTCTTCTTTGTGAAATTACTCTCTAAAAGTAAAAAGGGTTCCCGGGAAGCTCTGAAGCCCTAAAAATCACCAATTTAGACCCGTGTCTGATATCCTTAACCGAGAGCGAGCGGAACATAAACTCCTGACCAGAGCCATCCTTACGCCAGACAGACTTATTGTGAACAGAATAATGAGCCGCATAAAGAATCCAATATTACAATCATACATTTACAGCGCGTTTCAGACACCCGTTAACAAACACACAACGACTTATATAACGGGGCAGAAGCGCTCCTCTGGAGGAGTCCCCGCGGGTTTCTGGAGGTTATTTGCAGAGTAACGCGCTTTCTGGGTACGGAGGGGTTCCGGTTACTTACAAATGCAAAGCTCCACCACGAAGGCGTAGTATGACCACCACACGGTGGCCATGAGGATGAGCACGGGGATCCAACTCGCCAAATAGCCAACGTAAGTACACGCCATGATCCCGACACCGCAACCAACACAAGTGACAGGCTCCCGGCGGCGGAGATAAAGCTCTACTACGTCACAAATGGGACGCTGTCTGTGACCAGGGCCGGATCTACTCAGCGGCTTACGTCACAGGCAGGTCTAGTAGGCCACAGTGACGCATTTTTCCACCTGGGGGGGGGGTCGTAGTTGTAATAGAGATGTAGGTAACGGGATTATCCATGCTTTACCTAGAGAACGGTGAGTAAACATCCCTCCGCGGTTCCACGTGAGACTCATTCATAACTACAATAGGCATTTCCAGTTGTTGCTGCGAAAGGAGAAGTAACCAGGAACATTTGTTCTACTCAGAGGCACTGGGCGATACACAATTATTTACAATAAAGGACATAAGTTATACAATTATGTATATTACAGTTTTGAACACCTAATAACCTCGGTAGCAAGAAGATGCAACTACAGAGAAACCATGCAGATGCCAAATGCGTTTTCCTACAACTTATAGAAAGCGATGAAATGTTACGGTCTAGTATAATACTTCAATGCTTAAACCGCAGTGGGCTCCATGTAGTGTATGCCGGTATTACTGCGTTCCAGGTATAGGAGATCTCTGGGAATACAGCGATCACACGCGAGTGTGCCGATTGTTTAAACCCGGTCCTGGGTGCCAAAACAGGCACAACCGGCATAACATGCAGCAGAAGGCAGCGCACACCTTTAAGAGATGGAGCATCGGGTCACAGTCGGTGCCTTCTCTCCCTGCCCCAGACCAGTGTTACATTGACATAAAAGGATTGTATTAAAGTTCCCCATCCTAGCATTCTATTCATGTTTTGCAAAGAAGTCTTATACCCCTGGTTTTTTGTTGTAGTAGTAAGTGGAGGATATATGTGCATCTATAATCCTATAATATATATATATGGTGTGGGGGGGGGCACATTACATCATAAACACATTTTCTGGTTTCCTGGTAATACAGTCCGGCACTGCCTGCTTTCATCAAAAATAACTAAAATACAAATAACACTAATTGGTGAAGATACACAAGAAAAAATGTATTTTTCTGAAGACACAAATTTCCTAAAGACAGTAGAAAAAACCAAAAACTTGTTGGAGTATGTAAGGGGCAAAACTTCCTAGTCATGAAGGGGTTAAGATCACCTATAGTCCCAAGGAGGCACTCTCTTAGAATAAATATACGGTTAAGGTTACACAAGGTACCTGTTATTATAAAAACAGGCAAATTAACGAGTTTTATCTCATCAACCTAAAAAAAATCACAGTGCCTACAATGGGCACGTGAGTATAAGAACTGGAGCACGGACCGATGGAAGAAGTTGGCCTGGCCTGATGAGACACGTGTTCTTTACATCACGTGGATAGCTGTGTGCGTGTCCATTGCTTACCTGGAGAACACATGGCACCAGGAAGCATCCAT
Organism: Spea multiplicata; assembly: GCA_009364415.1. Taxonomy (NCBI): domain Eukaryota; kingdom Metazoa; phylum Chordata; class Amphibia; order Anura; family Pelobatidae; genus Spea; species Spea multiplicata. The sequence goes on along the minus strand of VKOC01020244.1, from coordinate 510 downwards.
GGAGGCTGCACCTCTTAACTTACAGGATGTGGGTGTTCCACTCCTGCCCGCTCCCGCAACATGTGTACACAATCCCGCCCGCTCCCGCAACATGTGTACACAATCCCGCCCGCTCCCGCAATATGTGTACACAATCCTGCCCGCTCCGTCACGAGTACCTCCTTACTTGAACTGCAGATTTCCTGCGCTGTCCCACAAGGGTGCCCTCGAGTTGCTCACCCACAACGTCTTTTCTCTTGCTCCGCCCAGGAACACAGCGGAGTCACGGGAAGTGACGTCACATCACATGACTCTGCTTTGTTCCTGGGTGGAGCAAGAGAGGAGACACTGTAAGAGAGCAGTTCGAAGGCAGCCTTGTGGGACTGCGGATTACCAGGACCCGCAGGTACAGTGTCTGACCGCCTGCAACCCCAGCAAGTCCGTCCGCACCCGCAAGAGTTTTGGTGGGACCCGCCTCCCAATGCAGTCCTCTACTTGGTACCAGATACCACAGCACACCTTTCAGAGATC
>VKOC01020242.1:0-52864 GCA_009364415.1 Spea multiplicata | reverse complement strand
GGCTTGATAGGAGTGTGATTGCTGTTAGCAATATATATAAAACTGCTAACAGCAATCACACTCCTATCAAGCCAAGGCAGCCAGTACATGCTGGAACCTGGGGATGATGGGAGTGTGAGTACAGCCTCCCTATGTCATGCTACCACCCCCACCCCCCCTTACACATCCATGCTATCATACACACACACTCATTCACAAACATTTAAATACTCATTCATTCCATTAATCACACACACTTGCTCAAAAACCCTCCCCCACCCCCTTACCTGAACTGCAGATCTCTCACTCGAAGACTTCTGCAGGGGCCCGGCTGTGCGAGCAACTTCTCTGGCCCCGCCCCCAGAGGAGGGAGGGGGAGGCAGAATTACAGCTTCCTGTTCTCCTGCTTCTAGCAGAAGAGACGCTGCTCGCGACCAAAGTACCGGTAAGCAGCCTGGCAACCTAATTGAGGTCTGATTAGAAGACGACCTCGATTATAAGACGAGGGGTATTTTTCAGAGCGTATAGTATATATCAGGAGCATTTAGGATCTGGTGTTGGGCTAATTTTGCTAGAGTTGCTGACTAGTCACTCCACAATCAGAGTGATAGTGGCTACCAGCCATCATGGGCCTGGTGATTGGTATAAGGCACCAGAAAGAAAGATGCATTTACATTCTTTGCAATCATGACTGGTTTTGTTTTCCAGGCAAATATAGTGGGTGTGCCTCAATATTCAAGTAAAGTTTAGTGTGGGAATGACAAAAACAAATGACAAAACAACATTATAAAATGTATTAACATTTTAGTTTTAAGTGTAATGTCATCATACCAGAAACCAATAAAGAAAAAAACATTTTGTAAGATATAGAAAAAATATGTATTTTGCAACAAGTAATATGCAAGAAAATCCCCATATTTAATATACAAATTTGACAGTGCAGGTTTTTGACTATATTTTCAGTACATAATGCTCAACAGAATTTTGGCATTTAAAACCTAGTACAAAAAGAAAGGCCAATAAAGTGTAACTAAATATATCTGGCAATAAGCATGATGAAGTACTTAGGAAAGGCCAAATAGCTAAATATATCCGTGATCAGATCAAGCAAAAATGTTGCTGTATTTTAATCAAACAATGCTGAGAGAAGGGTATTTTTGTGTATATTAGACTGAAAGAAGAGGACCAACGGGCAGACAGCCATTAAGGAGTGTAACCACAATACAGTATACAAAGGAGTGGTAGGGCAGAGAGACATTCTCAAGGTATTTCTTTTGGCACAGCAGCAGGTAATCGAAGGCACTCGCGATTGATTATAGGGGCGATGTAAGATACAGCTCAAGTATAAGGGAGGTTTCACTATGCAAACATGGTCATCTGAAGCCACTGAAAAAATACAAAGAAAAGCACACATGAATAAAATGATTGTGATTATGGACCCCAAGGCAAAATAATAGAGCTAAGGGAGTAATAGTTGAAGTGGAATTAAATCACAAATTAAAGTATGAACAACAAAGATTATTGAGTGAGATGTGAGTGGCAAAGACGTTTAGATTAAAAAAACCAAACAAAAAACACTTGTAATAAAATAGTTTTGAAGACCAACTCACTGTAAACAGGTTAAAGTTGATGACTCCATCCTTGTCTGTATCCATACCTTGGAAAAACCCTGTAGAAAACAAGTTACCCTGTCAGAATTTTCCTGCAACTGTATTTAAGAATGATTACCTGGATAAAGCTGAAAATTTCAGACAACAGCCTTTTATAGGTTTTAACGGTCATATTATAATGCAATGTTACACTATCAGTGTCACCAATCATGTTCCTATATACTGTGGCAAATAAAACAAGTACTAAATCTGCTTTACCGTATAAATCTTAGAGGTAGAGCTATTTAGTAGAATAAGAAAATCTCTGGGTTGAAATGAAAAATTAGAACAGAGTGTAGTAGAACAGAATAAAAAAAAGCAACCAAAAATTCAAACAAAAAGAGGGGGGAAAAAACCCTCAAAAGTCACTGCGTCTCCCAGAAGCATTAAACTGCTGGTGAGAGATATAAATAAAATACGATATGAAATATTAATAGTAATATAGAAATGTGGGAGGTAGTTCTGAAATTCAAAAAGAAGGCAAAAAGAATGAAACACACCCAGTGTGTAATTACACAAATAAATAAATCAATGAATTAGCTAGTAATTAAGTGTATTCATAGCTATATACGTTGCTCGTCAATAGAAAGCTATTTTAGCCTACAAATTAAACTAAGAAACAATATAGTGTGTAATGAGAAAATCACTCTGTATTGCATAATAAGTCATAGCAGGCAAATTAAATCAAAGTTCAAATACTGCTGTATTGTGATTTATCCTCATCCAGGAATCTGCACCTAAAGGAAAATGGATACTTTGCAGTGGCACAGGGCACTGCAGAGACAGGAATACCTGGGTACTCCTGCAGACTGAACATTATATTTGTGGCAGTGCTTTGACATGAGGAGGAAAGGAACAATCATTTATTTAGCTTTTATTTTACAGTAGCTAGCTTAATTTGTATGCGTAGGGCGGTGTAGTGAGTCCCAGAGCCAGCAGGAAATTTAAATACATTGAGAAGGAACGCTTCTTTACCTCCGGACAAGGGTTTGCGTACATCGACTAGCAGTATATGGACTTAGATTATCCTCTAAGTTGCTATAGTGCAATACAGAACAATTTTATCAGTATACACTATGTTGTTTTGTTTGTTTGATTTGTAGGCTGATACAATTTTCTATTGAAGAGCAATGTATACAGCTATCCGCACACCCACTTACTAACTAATTCAGTGATTTATTTATGTAATTTATGAAACTTAGCAGCTTTTTTTTTTGCCCTCGTATCTACCTCCCACAAAATTCTTACTTTTAAAACATTTCTATATCGCTATTTATATTTCATACACAATTGTATTTATATTTCACACCATCAGTTTCACGCTTCTGGGAGTCACACTAACTCATATTTTTGAGGTATGTGTTTTCTCTCTTTTTTGGAATTTTTGGAAAGAAGAAAATATCCACATGCAGGACCCTTTGCAGCACTATCAATCGTGTATAGTTTTACTACTTACTGAACATAGTCTCCAGCCTAATCAGACAACACGTGAAGTTATCAAAATCCACAGCCAAATCGGGTTCTGCATATCTGGTTATGAGTAGCTGGTGGAGTTCGTTGCTCAGCTTAAAGCCTACAAACAAGAGTGATATTAAATCTTAATACTATTTCTTCCTCTATCACTTTTATTCAATGCTACCAGAGTAACTCACCTGCAAACTCCACAGCCAAACGCATCTCATAAGCACTCATGCTTCCAGATTTGTCCATGTCAAACTTTCTGAAAATTGTCTGTAATACAAAGAAAACACCCATTCTAGTACAGTGCCCCAAGTTTGGAACCCAAGTTGAACCCAAATTAGTATTTGTGTCCTCACAGAGTCCCCCAAGTTGCTATCGGTAATTTTTTGAATTTAGATTAATATGATTAGTTCTTGCAATCAAGCCTTACCAGATAATTCTTAATTTTATTCCACAGGACATTGAATTCCAGTATTCCTAATTTCCCATTCCCATCTTTCTGTAACATCACGTTAAGGATAATACACAATACTGGATGTTGAAAAAACCCAAAGGTTAAAATGATTTTAAAAACAATATATCATCAAAATAAACCCAACCTAGAATGCACGTAATTTTGTATAATTCAATATTTTATAGTTTGGATTATTTCACCATATTTAGTTAGTTGCAATGTATGGATGTGCTTCCTTGATTACAGCCAAGATTTACCATCAGAGGAGCCCTGTACATGTAGGGTTAATCTAATCTTAATTCCTAGGACACCTTTCCATTGTACACTTCAAGTAATGCTTCTCTAAAAGGGAATGCCAGTCAGGTCTATTCAGCGGCAAAATGTGCATACTCAAACGAGTTAAAAAAAAAATAGCTCTGAAGTCTCATACTGCAAGGTAGTGGAGCTGATGTGTGGTGGGAGCTCTGTAATCTTGTGCTCAGTCAGATGGGAGGTTAAATGCATAAAGAAGCATAAGAAGCATAAAGCCCACCTTATCGGAAAAAAAGGATTTTGTGTTATTTATGATAATGATGATTGGAGGATGCCCTGCCCGACTTGAAAGCACCCCACTGACCTTCTTTCTAAATAGTACTGAATGCTTGCTCAGAAATGGATTACTTGATTTCATATTTAAGCATTCATATTAATTTAACTTTGTCTACAACACAGAGCAATTTCCCCACAGAACAACCAACAGCAGTTACAGAATGAAATAACCTATCACACTTAAACTACTGAAGTAAAAAGGGAATGGATCAATCGGCATATATTGGCACAATACGTTGAAAAACTTTTTAATGTAACTTTAATAGATTAAGGGTTGGGAGTGGCAGATTCTGTTTATTATTTGTATTTCAAGAAATTAGTAAATATATTTCCCCTAAAAGGAATCAACCAAATCCCAAAGTATAGAAATAATGTTTTTAAAAAATAAATTAATATATATATTATAATATATATTATATATATATAATTTTATTTAATAAACCCCATTCATGACAGGTCCAATTTTTTTATTTTTGTATCCTTTTTTGTTTTAACATATCTGCAGAGTAATTATAGCATTACTGTACCGCATCATGAAAATTTTAAAAAATTTTTCAGACAAGAATGTCTTTTCTTTAAGATACCATTTATCCCAAAATTCTAATCTTACATAAAAAAATATGGAGAAAAATTGAAAAAAAAACACAAAAAAAACGTTTTCTGACAATTTTTAAAATATTTTACTTATCTACAAAAGCTAATGAAAAAACCTGCTAAATAAATTTTAGTCTTTGTTCTGGGTTTTAAAAAATAGCCAACATTTTAATGTTTTTTTTGCAAGTTATAGGGCAATAAGTGCAAGTAGCGTATTGCTATTTCAGAATACAAAACAAAAAATCACATTTGTTTCAAATTAGCAATAGTAACATTGATACCCTGAATTACCCCCCCCCCCATATACATATTTTTCAAAAGACAACCTAGGGTACTTAACATGGGGTATTTTGTCACTTCTCACTGATCTATTTTGTACCATCGATCTTTGCCAAACAGGTACATTTTTGGTGATTTTCTCACACAGATTGCTATTCAGGTAAATCCCTTGACACTGAGTGATGTGCCAGGATTGTTACATAACTCTGACCCTTGAGGGCATTATTCTCCTGGCACTTCATGAGTTAAAGACTGGACCTTGGTCTTCCACCATGTCAACAGATACTACTGTACTGGCTCCCAGCTGACAGTTTGAGTGCAACTTTGAGTTTGGTAACTGAACTAGACCAAGCTGCCATCATGTAATCAGTGTTAATACAATAGGGAAGTGAGAATTCAAAAGGATACATCCATTAAATTCACCATACTGCGGCACGACTCTAAACTGAATCCTTTAGTACGGAGATCTTTATCTGCAAGAAAAATAAAAATGACACTATAAAAACTGTTGTTGTGGAAGTAATTAAGTACACACACACACACACACACACACTGTATGGACAAAAGTTTTGGGACACACCTCCTAATTATTGAATTCAACTTCAATCAGACCCATTTCCAGAGGCGTCTAAAATCTAGTTAACATCTATATATATATAAAACCTAGCCATGCAGTCTGCATTTACAAACATTTGTGAAAAAATCGGTCGTTCTGAAGAGCTTAGTAAATTCCAGCTTGGTACTGTGATAGAATGACACCTCTGCAATAAGTCAATTTGTGAAATTTCATCTCTGTTAGATATTCCACAGTCAACTGTAAGTGGTATTATGGGAAAGTGAAAGTGTTTAGGAACAGTTGCCACGAAGCAGAAGACCACGTTAAGTAACAGAGCCAGTCACCTGGTGCGGAGGACCATGGTGCATAAAAGATGCCAGCGCTCTGCTGATTCCGAAGAGTTCCAAATTTCCACTGGATTAATATCAGCACATAAACTGTGTGGCAGGAGCTTCATGGAATGGGTTTCCATGGCCAAGTAGCTGCATTCAATCCTCACATAACCATGTACAATGCCAAGCGTCAGATCGAGGGGAATAAAGCAAGCTGCTACTGGACCCTGGAGCAGCAGAAACGTGTTCTGTGGAGTGACCACTTACACTTCTCTGTTTGGCAGTCTGATGGGCAAGTCTCTGTTTGGTGGGTGCCAGGAGAATGTTACCTGCCTAACTGCACTGTGCCTACAGTAAACATTCGTGGAGGAGGAATAATGGGGCTGTTTTTCTGGGGTTGGTCTAGGCCCCTTATTTCCAGTGAAAGGGAAATCCTAATGCTTCAGCACACCAAGAGAATTTGGACAATGCTATGCTTCCAACATTGTGGGAACAGTTTGGAGAAGCATGACTGAGCCCCAGAGCACAAATAAATGTCCAAAAAGACATGGTTGGATGAGTTTGGCGTGGAAGAATGTGACTGGCCAGCAAGAGCCCTGACCTCAACCCCATTGAACGCCTTTGGGATGAACTGGAACGGTAATTGGGAGCCAGGCCTTCTCGTCCAACATTGGTGCCTAACCTCACAAATGAAACGCTCCAAAATATATATATTTAGATATACTTACGTTTAGAAACAATTTTGTTTAATATGGCTTGTAATTCCTGAACGCTAATTTCCATATCCTATGTGGACAAAAGATTAAGATAACAGTTATGGCATTCTATCCATCAAGCATATGAATTGATCATTGTATAGACCAACATTTTTTTTTATTTTTTTTTAAAAAACAGTATTGCCATTGTGAGCACAGTAAATTGTCCTCTTCACAATGGGACTCATGCAAAATATTTCACTAATAAAAACATGCTCATAAATGCAATAATACGTCAGCTAGATCAAAGTATGGTTATGGAAACCAAGACTTAAATAGGGTGGCCCATGTTTGGAGGGGTAGTTCTATTTTTGGATCTAGGTCTTACTGTACATATGCTGGTTCACAAGAACATCTGAATCTAACTTGTGTTACTAGTTTCAGAGGGTATGCCACAAAAGAAATCCCTTGGCGTAATAGAGACCTTGCACAGTCTCTGATGATCCACCTCAGCTGATCTCACACAGAGTGATTAGGAAAGCAGGTAGGCAAAACTGTGCGAGCTGTATGATTAGCCAAGCGGGGGCATTGGTGTGAGAAGTAAGGGAAACAAAGTATCTCCACTCACAAGAAATAACAAAAAACAAAATAAATACTTAATTAGAACTATTGGAGAGGTCACCGTGACGTAATGAAAACGTTATGCCAGTGAGCTCATTCCCTTTAGTTCAAGAAAGGTTCCTGCAGTCTAAGTTTCACTATAGAAATATATATATATATATATAAACTTAACAGCACCCTGCCCCAAAAACCCTAGAAGCAGACTCGTGTCTCCCATACCAGACACCCAATAGCGAGTTTTGAAGTATAAACAGGGTGTACATCTTGATGCTCCATTTGATGCACAGTACAGCAGCACTGGATGTTGCAACCGTATGTACCTGATGCCGATCCATGACACCACAGGTATAACAGTAAATTGTGTTATTATCGATATGAGTGTTAAGCATGGCTCTAATCATGTAACAATGTAACCTTTTTAACAAAGACAACACCCTGGCAGACATATGAAATCTCCCCATATATTCTATTTACTGAAGTCCTCATATAACATTATGCCAAAACATCCAGGTAATGCTGTAAACTGTAAAACTATGCAATACAATACCAAACCATTACATACATTATTACTAATTGTTGTATGTGTACAGTAGAGGAATGTGAGCCTTCTTTGCAAATACATACATAAAACTCAACAAACTGTATAGTTCAAATACTAAAAAAATCTCATTGCCATCTACATATACGTACCGCACCAGCAAGCTGCTTGAAGAGGTTTTTAAATGCATCATCAAGCTGATCTTCAGATAATGTTTCCTATAAACACATGAAGATATAAATGCCTCTTAGAGTTCCCAAAGAAGAGAATCATACAAATAGTGTTCATAATCCCCTTTAGATTAAAGGGAACGTCCCATGGAAAACATACTGTATACATACAGTAAAGCAGAGCATTAGTTTGTATACCATATTAATCCAATAAACTTACTTTCTTTAGCTGTATGCCATCATTGTAGAGAGTCATGTGGGTCACATATATACTCATATACCACACTGAGCTTACTGTTGACAAATCTAATGAAAACCAAGTAAAAGGTGTGACAGATGGCTTCTATGTTAGCAGGAGATTGGAAAGTGCAGTTTATCCCAGTGACTAATGGGTTGACTGCTGGTCCAATTAACACAGGTGCCCCAGGTTTATATCTGCACTGAGATAAATGCAGGGGGAGGAAACAGCCTCTCTCTCTCTGACTGAGAACAGCCCATTGCAAGTCGTCCACATCTTGGAAGGAACAGGAGGTGTACCTGAGCTTCAGTGTGCTTGTGCTACAAGGTGGGCTGGTAGGAGACGACTTTTGGGAAGTATATTCTGTTTCATTTTATACTGAAAACCAGCTTAGCTGGCCAGTTCTGTGTTAGTCAGGGAAGACTACTGTTTAGTAAGCCTCCTAACTAGTAGGAGTAGGTTTTTCTTTCTATGTTTGACTGAGTTGCAATAAAAGCCTGAAAACATATTGGGTCTCCTGCTGTCCCTGCTGCTCTAGAAGTGTCCTAAGAGGCACAAAGGATAACAAAAATATGTATATATAAAAAAAGGGAAAACAAAAATAAAGTATGGTAAACTACGAAATTAAAAATGTTGGTTGTACTTTTTTTGGCAGCCAGTGTAAACATTTACACCAAGCTGAAATTGAAATCTCCGCTAAATTCCCCTTAAAACTTTCTATATTATCATTGGATTTGTAAGAATATATAGTCGTGTTAATCCTTTCCAGAATCTTGAAATTTAAGTAAGTTTGTGCGTTTTTCAATTCCTTGGAAAAAATCACACCAAGTTTTATGCATCAACAAGTATGTTCATATTGAGATATATTCTAATCTCAACTGCCATCTATAAGATAATGCACATTTTATACTGTGTTAGGAACAACAAATAAGTATCTAACCCCCTTAGCGCTTTCAAAAGGACCAAGATGTGTCATTTTTACCGTATATTTGTTAAACCATGATTCCCCTTTTCGATATTTGATGGACCTACACAAATTACACATCGTTTTGTTCAGGAGAAGAATGGCCTTTTAGTGATAAACAGATAAAAAAAAAACTATACTAAAACAGAAAATCATTTTTGCAATCTCTTTCTTAAATTTTCTTCTGTACTGTAGATGCCACATCTGAAAAATAATCTAAATTATGTTCAGCAACATCTCCTGATTAGTCATACCCCACATCCTTGCTTTACATATTACCCATACTATTTTTACTAGTATTGACTTAAGGCCAGCAAGGGGAGAAAAAGGAAAGCCCTGCAGGGTCTACACAGACACTGCTGAGGCTCTCCTCTCCTCAAGGGAACTTCCGGTGGGTGTTAGCCTTGACCTACGCTACGCTGAGATTGGGCATTCTGTGATTGACAAGGTTGAGTCCAGGCTTTAACCTCTTCCGGACTGGAGATTACATACTGCGTCTTCACTTGAAGACCGCAGTATGTTTTTAAATATTTAAATTCCGTGATCGTGATTCGCTGAAAAGCAATCACGTGCACGGAATTGAGGGGGGGTGGCTGCTACTGATCGCTGGGAACACCCAGCGGTCAGTAGCACCCGCCCCTCGCGATCCCAGCGTTCAAAGCGACGCTGGATCGCGTAAAGGCAGTGACGTACCTGGTACGTCCCGGTCTGCCGGTGACCCGGAAGTACCAGGTACGTCCTGGTCTTGAAAGGGTTAAAGACAGCCTCATCTCCTGCGTTGCAACAAAGTCAGGGCATACCTGTATATCCTAATGGGCTTCTTAGCACAGGTTTTAAGGATGTACCTCCTAAGGGGACTTAAAGGGTTAAGCCTGTTCTTGATGTGCCTTTTTAACAACATTCTCATGTAGATAATAGAATAAGCAATACCCATGCCAGGCCACTGCTGGGCACTCACCTCGGTAGGTAGGTTGGCAGATATGTCATCATCCATCTCCCTGCAAACAGAAAGACAAGCTTTACATGGAGGTAAGGGTTCAACAAGTAAGGATGTGAAGTATAGGACACAACTTTAGAAAGACTATATTCTTAGACATGGGCGATATTACATCCATTTTGTGTATTTCCTTTATGTATTATTTTACCCTGTCCAGTGAATCGTGTTGTTTTGTGCTATACACCACATTCATAGTTCCCTACCTTCATTACCTATATTTACTGTTCTACGATTCTTTTTGCAATTACGTGAAATTCATTTTAACCTTCAAACATGTAATTTTTTTTAGTCTTTTTAGTTTTAACTTACACAGCTCCATGTCGATTTTCAGAGAAGAATCTTAAAACAAAGTCACCCTCAACATTGGGTTCAAAGGTGGATGGTACCACAATGTATTCCCCAGGGGGAAGCTTGTGTCGGGTGCTGACTTCCCTCAAGTTAATGAACTGTTCAGAGCGTGCTCGAGATGAGTTTGTAAGGAAGAAGTCACGCTTCAAGTGCACGGCTGATTGTCCTACAAACTAACAAGGCAGGTAGAACATGTGTTAAGAATTAAGAAGAAGAAGAATGGATATTGCCATATAAAACCCAAGAAATAAATGGAGCTTTTAGTTTACATTAGTACCCTTTACTGGGCCAAAATACACATATAAAGTTACACAAGGATGAAAAACTACAACAGTGATTAAGATTTTTTCATTTAAAATAACTGAATGAGAGAATAAAAGCATTGGTGCCAGGAGCCATGATAATGCATACAAGGTAGTGGTAAACATTACCACAAGCAATTGCAAATACAAGTTATTAATTTCATACAAGGTTTTTGATGTACAAAGTGATGATCGTAAATGTTACATACCTCTCGAGGAACCTGCAACGAGAAAAAACAAACATGCATATTATTCATGGTTTAGAAGTAACCTATAACCCTATGTGATTAAATAATTTTCAGTATGATCATTTATATATCCATTGTTACTGAAAAGTTATTTTTGTGTCTGAAAGGCTACACAGTACCAATGACACTTCTACTACTTATAGTATTGTACAATTCTTTCTGTTCAGTATCCACCTACCTCATATACAGCAAAGCCAATGGTTTCCATGTCTTTTCCAAAGCGCCTCTCCTTGCGCCGGTTCTTTTGCATGAGAGCAAGGAGAAAAGTACAACCGGTTTCAGAGCCATAGTCATCATTATCATCCTCCTCCTCGAGCTTTATCTTGAACTGTGGGTTAATCCAGAATGTGGCTAGAGAAAAGCATATTAGACACTGAGAATGGCTCTCAACAACAGGACTCTAGCTCTTTGCAAATGTGCAGGTTTTCAGAATCTTCCCATGCAATTTGTAAAAAAAAAAAAAAAAAGTATTTATAGATCCATAGCTGCGACTGATGGCTTTCCAGTGGAAGGCCACCTTTAATGCTAAGGAACTCAACTGTAACTTGCAAATATTTGAATTGTTTTCCGAATTGTAGCATGGTAGTGTTGCAACTCACAGTAGTCACATAGATTAAGCTAATGTGACTGTGCAGGTACAGAGTTTGTTAGGCATTTTGAGTTAATATGACATGTATGGGTGGATGATCTTATGGCTATTGAGGAAGGGTGTGAGAGAGGAAAAACATTCTGTGCATGGAAAGCTAGTGCAGAAATGAAAAATATATTTTATTTGATTTAGATGAGCTCTGCCTACTAAACCCTAAGAGTGGTTTGATTGCATTTTTCGTTCATTTGCTTACCAGGATAGTTTCGGCAACCTCCAGCTGTACTTCCTTTCCGCCAAGACCCAGTATAAAGAGTTGTGTTCCATTTGCGATATCTACGGGCAGTGAGAGCGTCGGGTGTAAGATTACAGATCTCAAGACGGGAAAATTCACGTAGGAAATCCTGAAAAGCCATCCTGAGTAAAAGAAGCAGAATGTGAAACAGAGACAAATAGGTAAATAATTACAAAACATTCTGTTATTCAGGTAAGTATTGTAATGTTATGTATTCAAATTGGACTCCTTGGGGTCCCAGGAAAAAAGTTACCACACTTCCTATATACAAAATACAGGCAAAATTATTGGTCGTACAATGCTTTTTTTTTTCTTTACAATGTGAAACCTTGGCTTTACCTTCTTTCCCAAACCTTGCTTCACTTTGCTTCAGAATACCCATGCTGTGTGCCCTCTTATAAAGAGCAACCCCAGGGCTGAAAAATCCAGTGGTTTATAACACCACAAATCTTTTTATAACGATAAGCTGTGAGTTTCCACTTTGACTTTATATTATGCATGAGATAAGATAAAAATGCCAGCTTGTCAGCTTATAATACATAACTTTGGATGCAATATTTAATTTCAACTTATTTGGTTCTATTTACTAATTGGCAATATGCAGGTGCATGAACATATTTAGGTAGATGCTACAATAAAACAAAAAGGAAGACTAATACGAGAGCGTGGTCTGGAATTGCAACTCACCAAAATTCACCATCTTCCATCTTAGACATCAATTGTTCTCTTTGAGAAGGATCTACATTATTCCATTCAGATGAACTGCAGAGCACAGAAACTATGATCAATGGAACAGAGCAGAGTAATTTGAGTGTCCTATCTGGCCAAGGGTTTAGACTGTGAATAGGGAAAAGTATGTTTTTATGCTTTGGGACAACATCTGTGGATCTCACCTGTCACTCCAAGCACCTGTCCACTCTACTTCTCCCCATGGGTTCCTCATCCGAATCAGTTTTGTAGTCTGCCCTCTGTAGTTGACCTATGACCAAAAGATAAGAATGGTAAATAAGCCTATATCTCCTGATGAGCATGGAGTCTCGCTGGAATATGTAGCTGCACTGGCATGGTGGAACGCTGTTTTGAGATTCTGGGACTCGGTGGGGCACGTCATTTGGCCTCCTCTTATGGAGGTCTCTGATCAAATCTAAGAATATGAGATAATCTATCATATTTCTAAAATAAAATCAGAGTATCCTGCCCACTACTGCGGCAATTTTACTTTTGAAATAGAAACTAGGTCTAAGATAAATGTGTTAATATGTAACATTGTTCACAATTGTTTTGGACAATTCAATAAAGAATGTTTGAACATAGAAATGCCTATGTAATTGTGTTTACATATTTAAATTACATACTATTAGAAACACAGTATGTGTATACAATAGCACCAACTTCCTGTCCTATTTATTTCCATAGGAACTGAAAAAGCATCTTAAAAGTTTGTGTTTTTTATGTAGCAAGACTAAACATTCAGAGGAAAATAAATAGTTGCGACAAATCATGCAGTATGAGGAATGTCACTTGTAGGGATCTTAAGTCATCTAGGCCAATAAGGCTCAGGAACACCAGTTTGCAGCAAACTGTGATTTATTTGCTGGTGTACAAAACACAATGTGTCCAGGCATTAAACCCATTTAACACCTTTATCCAACAGTAGTGCCTGCTTTAAAAAACACTTTTTTAGCTGAATAGGGACACATGTTTTGGAGACACACTCCAACATCTTGTGGAAAGCATTCCTAAGAGAGTGACGGCTGTTTTAGCTGCAAGAAGGGGGACTCCGTATGAATGCTTATATGGAATTAAAGGACGTTATGGCAGGGCTCGACAAATCCCAGGTCGCCATGGCGACTGATAATTTTGTCCTGGCGCCTAGGTGTTTGTGAGCCAAACCAGTGGCCGAAACACATCTTCGGCAAAATGCCGAAAAAAAAAAAAAAAAAAAACGGCCGAAAATAATCCCCGCAGGGGCCGCACTGCTTGACTGTGTGTCTTACTGTGCAAGCAGGAAACCAGAGGATTCACATGAATTAATCTCATGTAACATGACTGCTCCATTCCTCCTCCCAGTGGGCGGGACAAGAGAAGTTCGTGCAGAGAAAGAATTAGCAGGGCCCCTATGGAAGTCTGCGTGTGAGAGATCTGCAGTGCAGGTAAGAGGGTGAAGGAGGGTGTATGAATGAGTATATGAATGTGTGTGTGATAGCATGGTTGTGTAAGTGGGGGGAGGAGCATGACACAGGGGGCTCTAAGTGATGTGCAGCATCAATACACAAGGGGGGCAGCAAGCCAGGTTTCAGCATGTACTCCTATCATGCCAAGTCAGCCAGTACATGCTTGAATCTGGGTATGTCTGGGCAGGACTGTGATTGCTGAGTGCTGGGGCAAAGTGTGAGACTGTGGGTGCAGAGCAAAGTGTGAGTGCAGGGCAAAAAAAAAGTCCTGGCTCCTAACTTTTTTAGCTGGCTCCTAGATTTAAAACAACTTTGTCAAGCCCTGCGTTATGGAATTAGAAAAAGTGCAAAGGAGGGCTAGAAAATTAATAAGGTGATTGGGAGATGCTAGTTATGAAGAGAGACTGAAAAGAGGCTTAAAATTTATATATGCTAGAAAAACTGCGTCTCAGAGGGGATATAATAACATTATATAAATATATGCAGGGCCAATATAATGAGCTCTTCAGTGACCTGTTAATTAACAGAAATATACAAAGAACAAGAGGTCCCCCTCTGAGACTGGAAGAGCGCAGGTTTCATAGACGACAAAGGAAGGGATTCTTTACCGTAAGGACAATAAAGGCATGGAATTCACTGCCAAGGAAGGTGGTGTTACCAAATACATTAGATACCTTCAAAAGGGGTCTGGATATTTTTTTAGAAAGGAATGACATACAGGGCTATAAATAGAATAACATTAATATTTTAGAGCTTCTTGATCCAAGGACAAATCCGATTGCCTCTTTTTTTCCCCTGATGGCAGAACTCGAAGTAGCTTAATTAGTTTTTTTTTTGGCCTTCTTTTGGATCAATAATAGGAAGGTTAGGTAGAAGGGTTGAACTTGGACTTAGATCTTTTTTCAACCTTATTTACTATGTAACTATATATAGGTGTGATTGTCAGGCGTCCACATCTTATTCTTATAATTACTAATTTTAATTACCAAGCAGTTGCCATTTTAGATAATCCCATTATAAAACATTATAGTGAGAATTGCTTTAAAGCAAGGATTTTGAAATCCAACCTGAGTATGTTAGCCATAGAATTTAATTAGTTAAATTGTCCCCTGGTGATTAAAACTGTAATAATTCTTTACTCTAATATTTAAAACAATAGAATAAGATACAGCCTTAGATTTTACACAGGCCAACAAGAGCAAATTAGAGCTTTACATATACACATATACAAGCAAATACCTGCTTTATGTAAAACAAAAAAAATAAATAAAACATAAGTGAAAATAAGCATCATTTGTTATATGCCATATATTTAATGCAACACACACATTATTTTATGTTTCAATGCATTGTAGTTTACCCTATAATAAGAGAGACCAAGAAAAACAGGTAAACATGTAAATGTGGATACAAAAAAACATACTATCAATTGAAGGTAACGCTATTGTCAGTATTAATGGCAATGCCATACTTCCACAATTACCTCATTGGCTCCGGTCACAGAGTATGCATGTCCTTTGACCAGCTTCTTGAATGTTATGGCTTCCATGTCAGTGGCACTGGTGATCTGAAATAAAAAGGTAAAAAAAGTATGAGGTCAGTAAAGTAAAGAGAATGTAAAAAGATGCAGAAAAACAAAGAACTACAAAAGAATGAGGGAGAACTGCAATATACCATGGGGCATAATAAAGTAAATGGAAAATTCAGGGAGGTTGGATATGCAAGAGACTTCCTAAACTCAATATGTATTATAATTGCCAGTTCTAGTGAGCTTCTGTTGCACACTTAAGGTGGAGCAACTTCAGGAAATTTTTTTTACAAACTTAACTATGTACTATGCAGATCTACCTAAGCTTTTCTTTCAGAAGCAGCTCGCTGAGGCTGACCCATTGACTTGGAAATTAAATGTGATGGGTCAAAATATCAACTCACATATAGTTATGTAAGTCTACCTATAGGTGTAATATACTATAGTTTTCACTCCATTGGGATAAACGTTTCCATCTTCTGTGTGTTGGACAGGTTTCTCACAGAGGAGTAATAAGTAATTACACAACCACCAGCTACAAAAAAATAGACAATGTGTTCAAATATTATAGAAAATAAAGCAAAGGGCAGAGAGAGGGATGCAGTACAAGGGGTAATGAGGGATAGAAAATGAGCCCAGAGTGAAAAGTAAAGACATAATGGAGAATGGAAAATATAACTCACGTCAATGGAGCAACCCATTAGGGACCCCCTTTCCAGAGCCTTCAAGATGATGCTGTAGAGATCTGAGGGTGCTTTCTTAAGCTCATACCACTCTGTAACTCCACCAGTGAAGTCTTCAAAGCCTTCAGATGTGCTTCCTCCAGAAAGAGCTTCATAATTACCATTAGCTCTTTATAAAGAGAATATAAGTTACCAAAAGACATAAGGGTGAGTGGATGGATAGTAAATGCAAACCAGTGTAAATAATGTCGATAAACTGAATCCTGACAGGAATTATTGATTAATGAAGGTTTGTGGGTAATTTGGCACTGCAACAGGCGAGTCTGTTGGACTGAATCAATGTGTGTCAGTTAACTAATGAGACAGGCGTGAAATATACCAAGACAAAAACGTGATCATTTCTCAGGCAATGCACTACATTAGGAGTAGGTGAAAATTGCTTTTTGGCTTGATTAATGCACCCTATGTGTAGAAAGAATTGATCTGGGATTACTGTAGGAAGATGAAGCATATGCATAAACAGAGACTCAGAATCATACTTAGCATAAGCCTTCTCCAGTAGTGCACTCCAGAATTCATTCCCAGCAGCTGAGTGCACAAAGACGAGTTTCCCATCTTTGACAGGGAGCAGGTCGTCAACAACAACATCCACCCACTCACCAAACTGCCACAGCTGTAAAACACAGTCAACAGAGTTTATTAGATGTTTTAGTCATTGGCTGATGTCAGTGTTAAATAATTCAATCAACGATCGTTCAACTGTAATTTTTACAACAACCTCAAGGCGTCTAGTTATTGTATCATTGAGATCCTCAGTAAAGGGACAACTCACTGCCTCAAACAGTCTCATGAACAATTAATGGATATTAAAATAATAACCAACAAAGTAAGTTAATACAAATTTTTTACGTTTTTTTTTTTAAATTATGCTTTATGTGTTGCAAATACAAATAGATTGCATGGGTACCCAATGTAGGCCACAGTATACAACATATCAGAGGGTAGGCACATAGGTTAAAATCCCTATTCATGCTAAACAAACAAATTCTGGGTATAAAATCATAATTTCCACAAGCAACAACTCTCTCCACTCTCATTGGTATTCTGGCTGAGAATGAAGAGTGTTCTGGTCCACAAAAACGCCCATTTTATCTCAATATTAAAAAAACAAAAAAAACAAAAAAAAACAATAAAATACATTTATATAATTCTACGTGTCCTTGTGTCTTTATTTTATTTGCATTGTTTTTATTAGGGTGGGATTGGATCACTGATCCAATTTTTTTCCAGCACAATAGCCAGCTGATCTAACAAAAAAAACAGAAGCTGTCACTTTAATTTTTTAACAATCAACAAGCTTCTCTCCTCCGCTCAAGGAACCTCAAGTTAAGACTAAACAAAAGGCAAATGTCTTTAACAGAGGTTTAGTGTGTACCCTTAAAAAAGTGAGACCTCAGCTAGGGAGGTAGCAGAAGGCTGGCACCAACGGGCAGGTGCACCGTGCTACTAAAATATATTTTTAGCGACTGCTTTCATTGATCACTTAGTGCAGGTCCCAGTTTGCTTGCTACATATCTTCTTGACACTCAAGTAGTTAAAATGCATACGATGGCTGGAGTCTACTTTTGATTTACTAGCCAAGGCACATAAATAATAGGCCATTTACAATTGAAAGTGTATTTACAACCTAATGTTTGAATAACTTACATTCAAATTTAACTTCTCTAAAATAAAAAAACGGGTTCTACCCAAGTATTTGCATGCTGTCATTTCCAGTAACATTGTTAATGCAAATTTGCAACCAATGTTACTAACACTCTTTTATCATATAACTGGATATTTATGCAATACACCCTGAAATAAACTGTTATTAACCAAAATACTACAAAATGTTTGCAAGCAGCAAGTGGTCCTAGTCTAGAACCTACAATAAAAATTGTGACCAATGGATTGCATATTGGCCACAGAAATGTTTCCTTACCTGGAAATGGAAGACCCCTGCATAATTCTCCTTGAAGCTCTGACCATGAGGGACCACACGGTGCAGGATAGTCTCATTCAGTGTGAGAGAGGCAATAGCTGCAAGGAGCCAGCAGTCACCTGCACACAAAAAACGAAAAAAGGTAGGGAAATGAGGAAATCAATGTAGAAATGCGGTATATAGGAAAAACAACAATACAAAAAGATAGTACTACAGACCAACCCAGAGGGAAGTAAAGAGTTAAATAAAGTTAGTGATTTCTAACAATGTCTCGTACCCAAAAACAGAGAGAAATATGCAAAACTATAATATTACTGATTTCTATTTCTGGAATCAAATAGTTAAGTCAAAAGGTAAATTTGCAAACAGTGGCTTCAAAAAAGCACATCCCTGGTATACCTATCCATCATGACACATGATCATCATGCGTATACATTGTAAGCCATTTGTACAGCCCATTTCAAAACCATGTGTATAAATACCGTATTGGCTCGGACATAGGCCGCCCCCGTATATAGGCCGCACCCTAAAGTTTCTGTCCCCCCCCCCGAGAATACTGCTCAGACTCCCCCCCCCCGGATATGCTTGCACGCCCTCCCGTCTTACCAGAGCAGACTCCGCGGTGTTCTGGGGCCGGGGGGGCATCTCACAATCGGACTAGCGCGTATACAACTTCGGGCCGGCACTCGGCGGATGTGGCCGGCACCGGAAGTTGTATACGCGTATTGCGTAGATGTCCCCCGCCGGCCCCGCAAGACACCCGGGAGTCTGCTCTGGTAAGTCTTGGGGGCAGAGGTAAAACGCATCGTGCGGACGGTCACCGGTCACATCTGCACGATGTGCTTTAACAATCTCCCTTGCCGGGACTCCCCCTGTGAGGCACAGTCATGGGAAAACAGGAAAGGGCAATCCCCAAATGGTTCACACAAGTGGTGGGTGATATGGCTACCGCACCTCTTACACTAGTTTTGTGTAAAGGCTGTCTTGTACAGCGGGCAATTGCTTTCAAGGGATCCATGTATAAAGTGGATATAGAGGCATCATTGCTGACCTTATCTGCATGCGCCTACCCAGAATCCCTTGTGGCAGCACCATGAGATTTCTGAGAAAAAAAACAAGCCTTTTTTTTTTCTCAGAAATCTGTCTGGTGTCTGTAGACGAGCGTTTAATAATGCTTCTACTACCCCCTTAATTTTAAGTCGAAGGATTTTCTATCACCTTTACCCACCATAACTTTTGTTATTGGTATTTCACAAAGCTAAACGCATACAATTGTGTAAACTGCCTTAACATTCTGTACCACTAAGATTTCCCTTTTTACTTTTGTGCTTTATATACTTTAATTAAAATAATGAATTACTTTATCGCACGTACATATACAAAATGTCCATGCTCCTTATCATTCTTGTAATTCAGGTATAGATAACTCACATCTAACCCGCATCACTCATGGCTAAAAGGACTTGCATGCTAGAAGCCGACTAGTTTCAAACAATATGTCATCAATACATAGGAAGTACACCAAGGGAAGCCAACAGCTTTTCAAATATGTCATATTATATCCTCCATGATCCAGCCAAGAGCCTGCTGAGGATAATGAGAGTTGTGGTTCAGTCACTGCTAGAGAACTAGAGGCCATCCGACCAGTTATACACAAAATGAGCATTCAGACACACACAAACACACACACACAAAAACAAGTCTGACACACCCAGCAACAGAGCCGTGAGTCACAGAACAGAAATGTGAGCCAGGAGGAGGGATAAAGCCTGAGGGAATCCCAGCATGTCACACGCCTAAAAAAAAAAAACCACACACGTCACGCCCTCTAACACCCACTCACATCACACCCTGCACTGCCCACATTTGTAGTTATTGTTGATAGCAAACAATGGATGCATGTTTGCTACACACACAATTCTGTGAATGCATCCAGCAACATGAATTTCCATCTATCGATAATTCAGCGATTGTGGTCATGAAAGTGTATTAAACAGATAAATATGAGTCTCCCTCTTGCAATTTAATACATTGAATTTCTAAACATATAATCAGTAGATTCCCTTACCAAGAGCACCCTGGCAGATGTCCGTCCTTGTTGCTCCATCAACAATAAACTGTGGATCTGAGACAAGTTGCTACATGTGGGCCACCACAGAGGAAACAGGAAGCAAAACAAAAGACATTATGGTCAGAATTGTGCATCAGTACTAATTCTACAGAAAAGTGTGTGTCTATAGAAGCTCAGCAATGCAATTCAGTAAAGGGTTAAATATAGCCATTATAGATGCCTGTTCCTCATTACTGATGCAATACTCAACACTGGTACACAGTTGAAATCCATTAGTACTTGGCTTCACTCTACAGTCAGCAAAGCCACTACTACGGTAGGGGAATGCCATTCCGCCAGTTTTATTGCTTCTTGCCTGCTTAGTCTTGCTCAGATCATTGTGTGAGAGGATTACGGTAAAGCATGTCATTTCTGAGGAGCCACGGAAATACCTTCTACTCTGGCCTCAAGCCATATCAAGTATTAAATGTCTTTTTTTGCCAAATGTGGTCTTACCTATTGCTAGCAGGAACAGACTGTTCAGTTGGGGCGCACTAATCTCCCTCATGTTTGCAGAGTTTAGGACAGCCAGGTGTCTCTGCCTGTAACATAGCAGTAGGGTTGCCACCTGGCCGGTATTTCACCGGCACAAGTGGTATTTAGAGAACCCTGCCAGTACCCGTATATTAAAAAATAAATATTTTTTGCAGGGCAGACCGGCAGGGTGATTGGCAGGAGGGGGAGCACCCATTAGAGTGCTCCCCCTCCTGCCGCTCTGTCTTTAGCACAGCGCTACGGGCCGCAACAGGGTGATTGGTGGAGGCTGGCAGCATCCGCAGACCGGCCGGCCTGTGCAAGCTCTCTGCTTGTGGACTCGGAGGAAAAAGCCTCATGTCTCTACCCCTGCCTGCACTGATAAAAGTAAACCAAGATAGGTGCACATTATGTTTCTGTGAGAGGAAATATTGGCGGGGGGAGGGAAGGTAGGTGCACATTATGTTTCTGTGATGTCACACAATTATGCAAATTATTTAGCAAGAAAGGTGGAAACCCTACATAGCAGTTGGGCTAATACGTTCATAGGGGAATGTGTAAATTGCCATTGGGATGCAAAGTTTGAATGGTACTCATAACCACCGCAACCAAGATAATATTTTTGCTGACTGGACCTTTGTTAAAACTGTAGGACCACTTTATGAACCTGTCAATTTTATATGTAACCCACTATACGGCCCTCCTGTTGTCAATCTCTGACCTAACTAATATTAGCGTTGTGGTTGGATAATACTAGCCTCCCAGAAGTGGACATTTAATAACATGAGGATAGTTTAAATGGACAGTCTATTGCAGACTGCCTCCTAAAGAACAAATGCATATTGGCACTCCAGCTATCATGTGCACTTTAATGCATTTGATTGTAGGATGGCACCTTTATATTTTTGTAGTGTCTCCCTTGCAAATGCGTAGTTGGATTACGAAGAGTCCCAAAGCTGTTTTCTGTGCAGATGTAAGCTTGAGCCCTAGCTCTCCAAGTACTGTGGCAAAGGTTCAGACCCAGCACGCCTAATATACTATCTTCAAAATGTTAAAAACTAAATAAATGTGCCTTTAGGATAAGCTCCAGCAGTAAAGCACATTGTCTCTTCTGTGGTGTTTTCAAGTCACATTGAAATCAACATGACTGCTTTCCGCAAATGCTCCCTGGAGTGCTCACCGAGCTAGCACTAGAGCTGACCGGTGGCAAATATACAATGTGGGTGTTGGCAGCAGCTTTTGTTTCCATTTAAGAAAAGGGACAAATGCACATAGCCAGGAACTCCCAGGTGTGACCCTAATTCTCTGGGAGAAGAACTGATTTCCTGGGTTTCTGAGTCACTCCCTTCTTTCATTGGTGCAGACAGAGGAGTAGTGTTTAGCCACACTCACTCCCTGTCCAATCCCTTCTTACACTCCATGTAATGCTCTTTGAGGCGAGCCTGGCCCTCGCACAGTTTGCAGCTATAAAGCACTGGTATTTTCATTGTTAAATGCCTCTGCCCGTCAGTGGTGAATTATGCTAACCCCATTTTTACGGTGTCTCCTAATAAAGAGCTGGCTGGCCACAAGTTCCTGTTGTTGTTAAAAACAGGGTCAGTTCTTATTGGGTAATGGGGCTTTACATACAGTACTATATGGCTCAGTAGAGACCCTTCTTACATCTTTCTGCTCAGCATAAGAAATTACTAACCCAAAGATATATAAAAGGTATATAGCATCCTTTGCAGACTGTATCTTACCGAAGGCCGGACCCATTTAACTCCATAGGTTTTTGATGAGTTAGGACCCAACTCCTTGAATCCCAGGGAGTAAGCTGTAGGTGGGAATGTGTCGTCCTTGAAGAGAGTACCATTTTGCAAACACTCCTGCTGAATTTGATGGAAGTCTTGACCGAGAAACTTAATTGCATTGTCATGCTTTCCTACCCCCAGTTCATGTTCCCTTTGTTTCTGTAGCTGCGCAGAGATGCCAGTGGCATAAACCGGGACAATCTCTTCTTCAGACATTTTCAAAAGAGCAGGAGCTGTTTGTTTCCAGTGGGGTTAAAGCTAAATGTAGAAACATTTCAAGTTACAGATTTTATACACATTACATGTAAATACATTCATGGTAATGTTGCCAACAATGCGTATTACATAACGTTGCCTTAGCCTCCAGGGAACTAAAGCACTGCAAAGTTAGTTACTCTTTAGCACGCACAGGGTTAAAATCAAAGACAATTGTGGAATGGGCCTTGTATTAGCGATGGTTAACTTGTTCCCATTTTGCATCCTGCTCGTAAAACAGCAAAATACCGGTATTTGTAATGTACCCAAGTTTTCACCTTGTTAAAAATACAGATCCATTCACTTCGATAATAAGCTGCCGTTAATGCATATTAACTTCTAAAGTGCCCAATGTTACTATAGTCAGCAACAGCCAGCCGACCCCCTCATTTCGTGATCATTACCGCTCCCATCGCGCTGAGCCATACAATTGCAGGCTGAGCTCGATGGGAGTTTTCGTACAAAATAAATAGAAACGCCAGTGGTGAAAGCCGAGGCTGTGATTGGCATCGTCCCAGCAAAATAAAAGGACACACCCTGCCTTCACAAATACATATACATTTAGGAAGGGTCCGTATTTGGCAACGGAAAGGTTAAACGTCTTTGATTCACTTTACACGGTGTGACACTCACCTTTGCAGGGTTAGTCGGTGGTCTCCCGGTGCTGGAGGCTGTCGCTCTCTTCCCTTCCTGGTAATCTTGAGCTTTTTCTTGCAGTCTCCTCCCACACCGTGTGTCTCTCCCCAGCAGATACTCCCTGAGCTGACTAACCCAACAAACTCAGGCACGCAAAAAATACACTCTCTGTCACCGATTCTCTGAAGTAGATTTACCTGTCAAGTTTCTCTCCTTGGTCTATTGCCCCGAGCCTGACAGTTGTTGCCACTCCCCGCACTATCCGGTTCCCTGACTATTTCAGTCTAATACTGACAGGCCATTCTCTTTCACCCGGTGTAATGCATTCTGTATTCTATCTCGCACGCATCGCATTTTCATCTCTACATCACTCCCTGTTTATTTGAAAAGCCCACGTCTCCTGTTTATCTCTTTATCTCTCCCCTCTATCTAATATTTTTCTGTACAGGGTAACGCCTAGTTCTGCAGAGGCCCATCCCAAATAATCCAGGCCTGAAGAGATATTTCCATCTGTAATTGGCAAGGAGAGTAATATGAGAACAACTGCAGTCTGGCACCTGATTCCAGCCCTAAATATGAGAAGCATTATCGGCAGCTGCAGTGCAGACTTCCCTCACGACATTACTAGTGTCCCTGTACCAGAATAGCAGCAGTGGTAGTCCCTTCAAACCCTATTCACTTGAAGACATCTAAACAGCCAAAACTAATAGTATCCCTACACACACTACACCTATACGGTCACAACAATAGTTCTCGTATGCCCAAGCTGCCACATTTGTTTTAATTATTAATGCACAAATTATTGCATTGTTATTGTCCATACTGAATAGATCATTGAAACATTCACAGTGCGGGGTTGGAAAAAATATGTGAACACCTGGGCAAATCACTGCAATCACATTGCAGTCAGGAGTTAGAAAACCTAGAGTTCAATCAATGACGTGGGAGCTACTTTGGCATAAAAAAAAATGTGTGGCGTAAAAAGGGCACCGCATACACACATAAAAACATTATCCAAAAAGTTGAAGTATGTTGGAGGGAGCATCAAGATTTAGGGCTGCTCTGCTGCTTCATGGCGTGGAGAGCTTGACATCATGGAGGGGACAGCGAATTCCCAAGTTCATCAAGGTATCATAGAGGCATGGGCATAGGAACCAGGGGGGACAGACCCCCCCCATCATGCGGGGGGGCGATAATGAAGAACTTGTGTGGGGACCCATTCAACACACCACCCCCTTCCCTGAAGCTGCCTGTGGCAGCTGAAAACGCGATTGCAGGGCGGGCTTAGAGAGGCTATGCTGGTCTGCCCAGACTTCTGGGCAGACAGCAGCAGTGCCCCCGCGATCACCACGATTGTGGCGATGTGGGGGGGGGGCGGATTTTGAGGAAGACGTACCTGGTACGTCCCGGTCTACCCATGACCTGTGACCAGGAAGTACCAGGTACGTCCTGGACCTGAAGGGGATAAAGCTGAGTTTTTATGCGAATTACAGTTGGTTTATACCTGCAAAGCTGTGTTTATGGGAGTAAGTAAAAGGGATGTGTGGTTTGGTGAATGAGGGGACAAAGGGACTCTGGGGATGATTGCGGGGGGAGAGGACCTCTCAATGTCACGGTGCGGTCAGAAGGAGGGAAGACTGCACTGACTCTAACAGTCTTCCCGAAACCTGCAGTCAGTGTGGCAAAAAAATTTTTTTTGGTGTGGGAGCAGAGGGAGTGATTGCATGCTTGGGAGCGTGGAGCGGGGCCCAAGGAAATGCTTGCCTAGGGTCAAATTTTTCAATATTTAAGAAAATGTTTTTTTTTTTCAAAGATTAGCAGTTCTTTCCCTATATTTAATGTATTAAACGTACATTATTTTTACTAGTTTTTCAAGTTATGTATTATTGTATGTGCTTGCAAAAAAAGAGATGATTTGCTATCGAGGCATTTGAGTGACACCCTTGAACTTTAGGAGGCGATGATTGATCCTAAACTCTTTTAAAATAGGCTTCCAGGGAGGGGACAGACATGATGTTGATCTTGGTGTTGCTGAATGCCTCGAGGCATTACAGCAACACCATTTGGGTGCACAACCCCAAACCGCTGTTTTCAGGGTGATCCTGAGGGAGAAACTCCAGGTAACAGCGCTCTGGAAGGGGTCAATAATGTACGGGTTATGAGGGGTTAAAGTCTGCGGGCAATTGCTCAGGTCCTAGCCGAGAAACAGTTCCAGAGGATTATGGCCAGGACCCGGTGAGGCAAAAGGGCATGTGATACACTGGGGATACAACAGGGAGAACAGGAACCACACATAAACCCCCCTCCCAAAATGCAGGAGCCCCAAATCTGTCCGTGCTCCACAGTCTTTAGAGTCTCTGGTACTTTGGGAAACGTGGCACTCCGTACCCTGGCCCATAGTCTGTAGGAAGGGGGCTGGCACTATGTCCCCTCCAGGAGCCCATGGCACGGGGGCTTCCGTGACAGTGAGAAAGAGGGAGAGGGGATACATAGTGAGGAAAGGGAGGAGAGGTAGCTAGTGAGAAAGGGGGTAGTAAGAATTTTGAAATAAAGAGTAAGAATGAGTAAGAGAATGAATTCATGTGTGGATGCATTGCATGAATAAGTGAGAAAATAAATGAAATAATGTGTGGATGAATTGTGTGAATATATGAGAATGAATTAATGTGTGGATGAATTGTGTCAATGAGTGGCAGTATAAATTAATGTGTGGATGAATTGTGTGAATAAATGAGATAATTAATGTGTGGATGAATTGTGTGAATGAGTGAGAGAATTAATGGATTTGTGAGAATGCTTTAATGAATATGTGTAAATTATTTGTGTGAATGAATTGTATGAATGAAAGTGTGAATTAGTGAGTGACTATAAAAGTGTTTGTGTGTATAATAGATGTATAATTGATTTGTGAAAAGGCAAAGATGGCACACGCAGGGTGTTTGAGTCTTGGGGAACCAGATAGCACAGGCAGGGTGTTTATGTGAGAAAGATGCCACAGGCAGTGTGTTTATGGGACAAAGGTGGCACAGACCAGGCTGTTTAGGGACAAAATTGACTCATGCTGGGCTGTTGGGGTTCAAAGATGGCAAGTAATATGTGTGTAGTTTGGGTGCAGGCTTTGGGGTGTGCAACCTGGGATCTATGACTGTAATTTAACGGATTTTATCTATACCTTTAATGCTGAGTGTTGATCCACACAGTATGTTTCCATACATTATTACTATGCAAATACAGGATTTGTATGTCTGAGACATGAAGCCCCTTGGTGCAGGACTGAGTTCCCCCAATATTGAAAAAATAAAATAATTAATCCCTCAGAGTAAGGAAGAAGACCAAAAAAGCACTAGACTATCACTTGCTTTGAGTATTGAGTGCTTGGTAACCTAATTTGGACAGGTTGACATTCAAGACTTCATCTGTTCCACCAGGTATGAGGAAAGCTGTGTTCTCTAGGGGTTGAGTGTGTTGCCTGTCACAGAGAAAACCCTCTCGCTTTGGACACTAGCGGGTGGGCATGAAAGCTGGCCAGATAACAGTTTCTGGTTCCAATAACCTAGAGGGGCAGTACTAGGAGGTAGTGGCAGTTCATCAAGGTAGTCCAGAGGGGCTTGTCTCACTTTTGTGAGCGTGGGTTATAAACACCAAAGTATCAAGAGCCTCTGCCCAAATGTCTTATGCTCCTCTGGATCTACAAGATTCTACAAGAGTGCAAAGGTTTGGGAATTGGACATGTGGGTGGCACTACTGCCACTGCTGCTGGCAATTTCCATTTCCAAACCCTGCATATCTCCCTCGTTTAGCATTCCCCTTTTGTGCTGTATCTCATCAATTATTTTTAAGGGCCACCTTGCCCTTAATGCTTGGGCTACAGAGGGTGGCCGGCATGTACTCTGGGGTGTCCATGATGGCTCTCATGTGACCAGTGAGCTCCATTTTGTTCCAGAATATTATTTTTTCTTTAGGTTAGGTAAGTAGGGAAATGAACTGGCCCAACGTGTCGGTGCTCTGGCTTAAAGTCTCTTGTCACATCCCTGAATGACTTCAGGACTGCCACCACCACCATGTAAATCTCCAACTGGCTACCCATCCTAACGGATTGGGGAGACTCCCCTGGCGGTTGTGGGGCTCCCCTACATACAATCACAAATTATCATTTCTATATTTTCCTCCTGATTAGCATTGGGTTGATATGATTTAACTCCTAAAACAAGATCCTCTGGGGTGATGACTATAACAGCCAGCTTCACCTTTCACTGGGTCAACAGGGTGGGGAGATTGCTGGTCACTAAGGTGAAGGGAAGAGCAAGTAAATGCCATATAACCTACATCCGTTTGTCTGAGGGTCATATTATTAAGCAACCCAGAAGACCTTTGTAAATCCTTCCAAAAGTATTTGCAGGCTACATATATACTGGAGAACCCGATAAAAAAGAGGAGGGGATCTTCCATTTACAGAGCACTAAATAGCCCTATAGAGGTAGGGGAGTAGATAGCCCACATTAAGGCAATGAACAATGGGAAGGCACCAGGCCCTGACGGTTATCCCTGGGAGCTCTATGAAATCCTACAGCCCTATAAAGCCAGCTGTCAGCATGTAGGCCCATCATTCTGGTGAATCAATACATTAAGTTATTGTCAAAGATATTGGCGGATCGGCTGCAAACAATACTTCTCCATAGTCTGCATCCAGCCCAGAGGGGGTTTGTCCAAGGGCATTATCCAGTGGTGGGGGTAAGCAAAGCAATATCATCCAGTTTATTAGCTAGGCAGCAGGTAACACCATGTCTGTCAGCCCTGATCAGTTTGGATGCCAAAAGTCCTTTGATCGGGTAGCCTCATTTGGCGCAAACACTAAAATTTCAATATTTTGGAGCACCCTTTCTGTCATTCTGTAGGAATCTTTATACAAATCTGGTGACAAGGATCCATGTTAATGGGTTTGACTTTTGGGACGTGATTATGGAAAGGTGTGAGGGTTTGAGGTATGGGCGCCCTTTGTCTTTTCCCTTGTTCAATATAGGTCTAGATCCGTTGATGCGTGTCCTGATCAACTCACCAGACTTTGAAGGAATTAGGGTGTAGGATAGAGAAGGTGTCGACTTTTGCAGCATTTTGCTTTACATTTCTAGCACACAGACTTCTCTAGGAGTGGTCTTCTTGCTCCTTGATGGGTGGGGTCATGTTGTGGGGTTTAAAATTAATATTTCAACAACGGAGGATCTGCACCTAGGTACCACTGAGAATCTTGCAAGAGTCCAGTTGGCATTGCGTGGGAATGTCATGCCTCTGGGGATATTTGGGGCTTAAAATAACCAAATTTCTTGATCAGCCAACATAAACCCTATAATATGGAGAATCCAGGCGATGCTGAAGGGTTGGGAACATTTGCAACTGACCTCAGGCAGGGCTTATCTTTCCCTGAGGCTTCAATTTTACATGTAAGGGCAAACAAAATTAGCCAAAGTAAGGTGTTTATACCACCCTTCCACTACTGTACCGCCCTTTCTGTCACTATATATATATATATAGATATAATATATATAAATATAATTATTATATATCTATTTATATAATATATTTTACATTATTATTAATAGATATATAGGGTAGTAGAAGCATTATTAAACACTCATCTACAGACACCAGACAAGCCAGAAGACTTGTTTTTCCCTCAGAAATCTCATGGTGCTGCCACGACCACAAGGGATTCCGAGTAGGTGCATGTAAATAAGGGCATCAATGATCACCTTTTGCCTCTATATCCACTTTATACATGGATCCCTTGAAAGTAATTGCCCGCTGTACAAGACTTTAGACAAAACTCGGGTAAGAGGTGCAGTAGCCAGATTACCCGAGGACAGCTTACTCATGGACAGCTGTTTCATCCTTAATGGGACTGGTCAGCATGAGGTTGTCATACTGGCTTAATACTTGAGACTTGGGGTAGCACGAGAAATACCATTTGTGACGGCCCGGGGTTAATAACACCTATTATGGCCATCCGGGGTTAAATAATGCAGTGTCTGATCAAGTACGATTGAATCATGTATCCCCTTCTGTCACAACCCTGGGTTAAAAAGTGCAATTTAATAATTAGGGGTTGTGACTGTTATATATATATATCTCTATCTGTGTGAATGTCTTATGTGCCTTTGTTCTCCCTCTACCATGCCCTGGGTGTCCCCCACTGACTTTGCCCCGGAGACCTTATGCGACCCGTCTTTGAAGGGGTACCGAGACCGAGCCAGGACAGATCCCAGCAGACAAGGGGGAGACAGAATTGAATGGGACCAGGGACTGTTGAACCGGCTGACCGGTCAGGGAAAGATCCGTGTGCCCAAACGCCAGCTGGTCGTGCCGCAAAGAGATCATGGGTATTGGGCAAGACATTCTCCTAGCAGGCCATTTGGGTAGGAACCGGACCCATCACCCAGTCGTTCTTCTGGCCAGGGCTGACAAAGGATAAATGAAGTGGTATTGTAGTACATGCGACACCTGCCAGCGCGTAGGAAAAGGGGCTGACCAAACGAAAGTCCCATTACACATGCTACCCATCATCGACGGATAGCAGTAGATCTGGTGGGGCCCCTACCCTGTCCCAGCCCCTCGGGGAAGAAATATATATTAACGGTCGTGGACTACGCTACGCAATACCTCAAGGTCATCCCCTTATCCAATATCAATGCAGAGACCATGGCCGATGCACTACTCCGGGAGTTACCCTGACAGAGGCCCAACAGGAGCAGGTTCGGGAAGGTATTGTCCAAGCGTCGCCAAATGTTCTTCACCGCCCCTGGGTACACTACTGCAGTGCACCAGGTGGAGACCTTGGGGTAGCCACCAATGCGGCAGGCAGCTTACCCGAGGCCGGAAGGGAAGGTATGTGGTCAGAGATGCAGGAAATGCTTGACCTAGGAGTCGTTGAACCCTCTAATAGCCCCTGGGCTTCCCAGTAGTGCTAGTGCCGAAACGAGGCCCGACCCGCTTCTGCGTGGACTACCGCCGACTAAACGACAGGACAGCGACTGACACGTACCCCATGTCCCGAGCAGACAAACTATTAGATGACATTGCTCAGGGGAATTTTCTCACCACCCTCGACCTATGTAAGGGCTATTGGCAAATTCCGTTGGCCCCAGCAGCCGTTCCGAAGTCGGCCTTCATCACCCCCTTCGGCTTGTACCAGTTTAAGGTTATGCTGTTCAGGATGAAGAACATGCCAGCGACCTTCCAGCGGATGATCGACCGGCTCCTCGATGGCCTCCAGGATTTGGCTTGTACATATCTGGACGACATTGTGATATACAGCCATACCTGGGACGAACACCTTGTTCACCTAAAGGCTGTACTAGACCGCATCAGGGCTGCGGATCTAACCCTGAAGCCAGACAAAGGCACGATAGGGGATTCCGAAGTGTCCTACCTAGGCCACCAGGTGGGCAGGGGGCGACAATGACCCAAACCTGCGAACCAAGACACGGCTACTAGCTTTTCTGGGCACAGCGGGTTATTACCGACGATTCGTCCCTGACTATACCGCCATTGCCAAACCCCTAATGGACCTGACCAAAAAGAAATTACCATAACAGGTCCGGTGGTCCCCCGAGTGCGAAGCCGCCTTCCAGCAGTTAAAGAGTGCCCTTGTTTCTGCTCCGGTACTAGCCACTCCTGACCCAGCCAAACAATTTTCTCTCCACACACATGCCTCCACATTCGGGCTGGGAGCAGTTCTAAGCCAAGTGGGAGCTGACGGCAATGAGCACCCAGTAGCCTACATCAGCCGGAAGCTGCTACCCAGGGAAGTCGAGTACGCAGCTGTAGAAAAGGAATGCCTAGCGCTGGTGTGGGCTCTCAAGAAGCTCCAACTGTACCTATATGCACAATCATTTACGGTACTCACCGACCACAACCCCATCATTTGGCTGAACCGAGTCTCTGGGGACAACGGATGCTTATTACGGTGGAGCCTTGCCTTGCAACCCTACAATTTCACAGTCCAGTGCCGCCCAGGAAAGCAAAATGGGAACACGGATGGTCTCTCCCGGCAAACAGACTTAATACCAAACTAATTTTTCCTTACAGCCCCAGGCTGACCCGTCGGGGATTTATCCGGGTCTGCTGGACTATGGGTCGCGGGGGTTGTGACGGCCCGGGGTTAATAAGTGAAGTCTATAACACCTATTATGACCATCCGGGGTTAAATAATGCCGTGTCTGATCAAGTACGATTGAATAATGTTTCCCTAATCTGTCACAACCCTGGGTTAAAAAGTGCCATTTAATAATCAGTGGTTGTGATTGTTATATATATCTCTATCTGTGTGAGTGGCTTATGTGCCTTTGTCCATGTTCCACATGCCCCACCCATATACTTTAACCGTTCGTATCCCGGACGCCATCAGCCCCCCTACCACATCATTTCCCTGCTATTAACCCTTAGGGGGTTGGGTACGAAGCAGGCACGATTCAGGATGCCCATGGATGCCTGGTCGCCGGGACTTCTGGAGGAGCGGAAAATGGCCTGGCGCGGCTGCCGAACACATGCCAGCTATCTTGCGGTTCGTCCCAGGGAAACTTTGAACTGTTGTCGCTCGGGTCCCCGTTAACCGGTCACATCCCTTTTTGGACCAGATGCTCCTGGACCCCGAGCGCCCCCTCAACACCCCCGAGATCGTCGCCGCTCCTTCGGGATCACCCCGAGGACGACGACCAAAGTATACGGACATTACGGGGCTTGGCCTAAGCGCAGCTCCGGACTCACCTAACCTGTATATAAGCCTGTTTGTTTCCCAATAAAGTGTGTTACTTCCCTGGAACATTAATCTAATGCTTCAGGGGCCCGCTGGATCACTAGTTGTCCTTGTCAGGACAACCACGGCACTGTACTCAGCTACGCCTCGGCAGGCTGCGGTGCTGTGAAGCTACAGTCACAGTACCAGCTCGTGAGCCCCATT
Organism: Spea multiplicata; assembly: GCA_009364415.1. Taxonomy (NCBI): domain Eukaryota; kingdom Metazoa; phylum Chordata; class Amphibia; order Anura; family Pelobatidae; genus Spea; species Spea multiplicata. The sequence continues at coordinate 20,383 of VKOC01020242.1, read as the reverse complement.
CCGCTAGTATTGGCTAGCGCTAGAAGCGGTTAACCCTTTCAATCCCGGCAGCAAGCATCGCCGAACCGACGGGCGTACCCAGCCCTGTGCCTGTGACACCATTACATAAGTTATGATGGGTAAAGGTGATGGAAAAGCCTTCCACTTAAAATTAAGGGGGCAGAAGAAGCATTACTAAACATACACCAGACAAGATAGAAGGCTTGTTTTTCCCTCAGAAATCTCTTGGTGCCACAACCACAAGGGATTCTGGGTAGGCACATGCAGATAATGCACATATTCATTCATTCTCACTCTTTATTTCAATATTCTTACTACCTCCTTTCTTACTTCATATCCCCCTTTCTCACACTATTTACCCCTCCTCCCCTTTTCACACTATCTACCCCTCTCCACCCTTCTCACAATATCTATGACTCTCCCCTTCTCGCATTATCTACCTCCCTTTCCACCCTTCTCACACTATCTACCCCCCCATCCCTTATGCCCATGACTACAACCCTCTGTTGCATGTCACTCAATCAAGAAAATCAATAAGATTAGGTTGGTATGATCTTCCTGAAGTAAACCCATTTTGTTTTTGATCTTGAAACTCACATGACTATAGATCCTTTAATAAAGTTTCTTACTACCGATGTAAGACTCAAAGGACCGTAGTTGCCCTACTCATCCCTACTGTCTTTCTTGTGATGAGTATAACATTCACCAAACTTCTAGGACTACTCCAAAAAATGATTAGTTAATGAAATCGTTAACGGTTTGGCTAGGACACCACTAAGCTGTTTTAATAACTTGAGGTGTATTCCATCAGGCACCATCAACTTATTTTTCATTACTTTAGACCGCTGAAGTGGAACCTCCTCCTCGATAAACTCACATGTATCAAATGACTCATTAGTATTTTTTCCTAACTGAGGTCCCTTTCCTTCATTTTCAGCTATAAAAACTGAACAGAAACATTCATCGAGGCAGTCAGCTAGACCTTTATCCTCTTCTACATACCTTCTTTTGTTTTTAATCTAACTTATCTTTGTTTGACTTTTCCTCCTTTCCTCATTTATATATCTAAAAAAGTTGTATCTCCCTTTTAACTGATTGGACAATTATCACTTCTGCATGTGGTTTGGCAGCTCTTATAACGTGCTTTGCCTCTTTCTGTCTAATTTTATAGATCTGTCTAGATCTTTCTTACTGGATGTAGGATTTTTTGGATTTTCTCACAGCCCCAGTACAGGTAGTGGCATGACTCCCAAGGCTCCAAAAAATGTGTACAACAAGAAACCATTTGACCATTTCACCTACCCAGAGGGTGTAGAATGAGCTCACACTCAGTTCCAAGATGTTACACACTCCTTCCCTTCTAATGTCCCTTACACATAATAGGGATTTCCTCCCGGGATTATTAGATGAGACCTAAAAATCCCAAAACTCCCACTAGGCTCTATGTGGCTCAAGAACAGCCTAACAGGCTAATCTCCTCTGTGTACAGATGTCTTATGTTGAAACAGCCTCCTCTGATCCCTACTTTATTAAACTATGGGAAAGGGGGTTGGACCTTAAGTTCTCTGAGAAAATTTTCATTCTGACTCAGTAATGTTCATTGTCTGTTGCCTTCTAAGAAACGGCCTATACACTGCTTACTCAATGCTACAGGGTCCCCACCGATTTAGCGAAAATCTAGCCTGGTAGACCTGATAGGTGTTGATGCTTGGGGGCCTCTGGTTCATATGTTCACATCAGGTGTAGCTGCCCCAAACTGACGCACAAATGGAATATAATAACCTATGTAATCAAACAGGTCTCTGACGATGGGTTTCAGGCAACTGCAGCCTCTACCCTACTAACCCAGTGCATTGGGTTAATTAGGCAGCCAAATCATTTATACCTAGGCGCTGAAGACAGACTACTCCTCCATAGATCGAGGGATGGATGGAGTTGGTTGATATGATCAGAATAATGGAAAATATCAAACATACCTTGAGGGGCTCTGGCTCAGCAGATGAGTTTAAATGTCTCCCTTGGTCACAATTCCTAAACTCAAGTTGTGCCTATAATATTCCAAACCCTTAGTCTACCAGTGCACAATTTTGTAGGGGGGGATCTAGGAGTATTTGCTCCACATGTAACTGGCCACAGAGGTCCTGGTACCAAAATATACTTAACACCCAGAAAAACCATGCAATTCTTCCTTTTTTGTGATATGGGACATTCCTTGACGAGCTAACAGTCCCTTTGTAGATTGGCCAGCAGTGGACTTTCCATCTTTGGATTAGGGGGTCCGGCCTAGACTACAGAGGGAGTTCTCTAAACTGTAACCTGTACAGGTGTACAGTATCCTGCTGTACTGCCTTTTCTGTGCTGTAAAACAATAAAAATATATTATACAAAAGAAAAATTGCAGGGCACTTTCATCACAGCATGAATGCACATCAGCAGCTGAGGGAGGAGCAGAGGAATGCAGGTCTACCCCAGCACTGTCTATGTCAGGATGTAGTTACCTGCTGGAACACTCTGGACATAGAAACAAAATTAATTGTCACTCACCCTCATTCACTCTCTCATGCTCTTTCAGACTCTCACACTCTCATTTACTCTCTCTCACACTCTCTGAGTGTCTCCCTACCTTCTCTGCCGACGGCTTCCATATCCCTGTCTCCTTGCCATCCAGCACTGTTTTTTCTCTTTCATTTTCTTGTTGTTCTGTCTTCTTTCTCCGGAGCTCTTCAAACAAAATTCAAACAGTTAGCACCCACTTTGTAACTCAGGTGGCACTAACCTTAGACTCAACCCTGCCCATAACATCTGAAAAACATGACATATCCATGTATGTGGGACACCCTCTCGGATAGTTTGAGCTAGTGTTGCTGAAGTGCCTCTACATTGAGGCATTCAGCGGCACAAAAAAAAAGTCAGGGGCCCCGTTTGATTGCTCCTAGGAGCGTTTCAACCAGCCACCTGTTAGAGACATGCTGCCTCTAGCAAGATGGCGGTTTAAAAATAAGATGAAAGTTGGTATGAAAGTTATTAGAATTAAGCTGTTATTTGTGTTTTGGTTGAATGAATTAGGGAATATCATGATTAATTTTAGAGGAAGTAAAAAATCGTATAAAGCAAAAAGGGAGGAAGTACATAAATGACATTACATGTTATGTCCCTGAACTGTCAGGGTTTAAATTCACCTCAGAAGATTATTCCCTCATAGAGAATAATATCGATGTGGGCCTAATACAGGAGACACTCTGGGTAACCCCTCCATGAAATCTATGGGAATATGCTCGTTTCCCAACTATATACTAGTGGGGTGTGGCGATACTTATGTCTAATAAATTAAAATTTGAACATGTTTATGATGAACATGATAGGAATGGGAGATTCCAAGTACTTATAGCCAAGATCAATGATATAACATACTCCATAGTAAATATCTATGCTCCTAACCTTGAAATTTTTAGAACAACTAATGACTAGAATTGATCAAATCAAGATGGGCAGAATAATAATTGGTGGTGATTACAATTGATTATAAGCTTGATAGAAATTTATTGAAAACAATTCAGTATACAGGGAAAAATCCTTCCAGTTTTCAAAATGTTATAGATAAGAACTCGTTATATGACTGAGGTTATTGCGTTAAATGATAAAGGGGAGGTTTCTGATATTGCACTCTGGAGTACTTTTAAATGTGTAATTCGGGACTCCTTTATTAAAATGAGAGCAAACAAAGGGAAGAATGGTAATAAACAGGAGACACTATCAGTACTATATATATATATATATATATATATATATATAATTGGCAAAACTCAAAAGAATTCATAAAGATAAATTAGATGAACAAATTGGCACACAGATTAATCGAATTAAAGAGAAAATAAAATCAAAACTATTACTAAATCCCTAATATAGTAAAATGGTATTTTTCGAATAACAGAGCAGGCAAGTCTGTTAAAAATAGGGTTAACAACAAGCGTAAGACAGAAGTAATAAAGAACATTGCCTTTGGCAATTATTATAAGACGTTGTATAACTTACCTAAAATTAATTCTCCTAAACCCTGAACTTTTTGTCCGAATTTAACGTGCCTAAAATATCTGCCGAAAAATTGGACAAACTAAACCTCCCTATATCATTGGACAAAATGAAAAGGGAATACCTAAACTTAAATTGGGCAAAGTACCGGGTCCAGATGGCTATACAGCGATCTTCTATCAGATATCTGAAGTATCTCAGAGTTTACAACTCTAGAAAGATTGCTGGATTCATTTCTCTAGACCACTATATTTCCAATCTTGAAACCCGAGAAAGAACCATCTAGAATTCCGAACTATAGACCAATCTCTCTGATAAATTTGGATGGTAAATTTTTTTCAAAAATATTGGCAGATAGATTTAAGGAGGTAATTCCAGATTTAGTACATAAAGGTGGGATTCGTGCAAGGTAGAATCACAGCAGATAAAATTCATAATATTTTTAATCTGATACCCCAACAGGAACAAAGACAAAATGGGACCGCCTTTCTCGCTTTAGAACCCGAAAAGGCATTTGCCCAATCAAATTGGGATTTTTTAGACCAGGTATTACAGTCATTTGGCATTAAGGGACGATTTAAGGACTACACACTGCTTTTCTATTAAAATCCAACTGCTAAAGTCTTAGGACTAATGTTAGAATCTGACCAATTTAATATTTAAAATGGGACACGTCAAGGATGCCCATTAGCCCCATTACTTTACATCCTGTCTATGGAACCTCTGGCAGAAATGATTCGTCAATGTAAAGAAGTAAAGGGCATTGTGGTTGGTAAACATGAATATTAGATCTCACTTTATTCAGATGATGTCCTCCTGTCACTAACTAGCCCTCTCACTTCTATTCAAGCATTGCTACAGATTATCGAGCAATATATTTATCACTCAAACTATAAATTAAATCTAACAAAAACACAAACGCTAACTGGGGGCTTAGAGGGGCGGGATATTGGAGTCATTATACTCTAATTTAGTTTTAAATTTATTTGACATAATACTAAATTTATATATTTAGGCATTAAGATAACATCTAGCATTGAAAATATGGCAGATGCAAATTATGCGGAGCTACTTGGAGAAATCAGGCGAGGCATGGTCGCCTGGAAGAATCTTGAAATAACTTGGCTTGGAAGAATAGAGTTAGTTAAGACATATATAACTCCGAAGATACTTTACCTTTTTAGATCTATCCCACTCAGAGTGTCTTATTCAACAATTTCAAAAAACTATCTTAGATTGTATATGGCATAATAAAAAACCAAGAACATTTAAACACATATTAACCAAAATATTGAGAAGGGGAGGTTTACATTGTTCAGCCCTAAAAGCCCTCCATGATGCTTGCATGATTGCTCACTTTATGTCATGGGACAGGAGGGACATGGAAGAACCACTTTGGATAAGATTGGAAGATCTTAATAGAGAACGCATTAAGTTACATAATTAGATTTGGGTAAACAACTACAGGAAATTAAATCTTTTTAATTCTAACCCAATAAGAGGAGTTCTACATACTATTAAATGTCTAAGAAAGAAATTTGATGTAATAAAATCTCTCCTAGCATCTTCCCCAATTCAAGTGCTAAATCTGAGTCTTGATGATTTACAATTAAATAACTGGAGGAATAAAGGGATTTCCTATCTTTCTGACATATTAAGCTTAGACAAATTAAATACATTCACTCAAATCCAGGAGAAGTTTGCTCTACCTGCACGGGAAAACTTTAAAGATGTCCCAAAAAGCACATGGGGACAGAATGACCAGTTTTGAAAAAATGGTTTAAAAATAGCAATATGCTACTTGTACTTATTGCAAAAAAAACCCCATAAAAATGGGTATTTTTAAACTCTGGACAAATGTATTTAACAGGTTTTTCATTAGCTTTTGTAGATGAGTAAAATATTTTTCAAATAAAAGTAAGAAAATGTGATTTATTTTTCAATTTTTCACCATATTTTATAAAAAAAATGTTTAGAGTTAATTAGAGCAGTGGTTCTCAACCCCTGTATCCTCAGGACCCACATTTGTCTTTGGTTATTAAATCGCGACCCAAAAATAACCTCACAAAAGATGAGGGAGTGGAAAGGCTGTCCACGGGCTGCAGCAGGAAGAGGGGAGGAGCAATCAGAGAAAAACTTTATTCAGCCCCCACTAGGAGCAGACAGCGACCGCAAAGCAATCAAGCAACTTGCTTTGCGGTCGGGGATAGAGGATATGCTCAAAATAATGGTATCCAAAGAAAGCCATTGTCCTGAAAAAAAAATATATTACATGCATGGGTTACGTAAAAAAAAAAAAAGAAAATTACGAGCACCACAGAAAAGTTAAAACAGCCATTTTCACAAAGGGTACAAAAGATAAAATCAGCCATTGTGACAAAGGGGTTAAATAAAACTGAGAAAAGCACAGTTGAACAAAGACAGCTGCTGAAATGGCTTGGTCTGTAAGGGGTTAAGCAAGAATTTGATTATTCTGTGAGTTTAAATATCTCACAGACTACAGAAGAACACTTTATGCATGTCAGTAGCATGTAAAATATACATGACTCTACCGTGACTTTGAAAGGTCCTCTCCCTCGTAATCATCCCCAGAGTCCCTTTGCCCCCTCATTCACTATGCCACACCTCTCTTTTCCTTCCTCCTTGTAGTTCAGGTATAGAACAAATGAACAACACATGTAAACAACACTTGCGTGTATAGCATTGCAGGTATAGTCCAGCAGAATAACACACAAACCCAGCATTGCAGATATAGATCTACTGGGGGTTACATGTACACTTAGCACTGAAGGTATGGATCAAATAAACACCACATAGAAACAGCACTGCAAGTATAGATCAGCTAAATAAAATATACCCAGGTATACATAAATAATGCATGGAAACATAGCATATCAGCTATAGATCAACAGGATAACACACAAATCTGGATTTGCTGGTATAGATCAACTGGAAATCACATATAAACTCAGCATTAAAGGTATAGATAAAAAAACTAAATTACAGGCATAGATCATAGGTTGCACACCCCAAAGAACTTGACCAGCACCCAGATTACACATCCAAATTACAGCCCAGCATAAGACATTTCTCCTCAAATACCCTGCCCATGCCATCTTGGCGCCCCTGCTGCCATGGCGCCCTGTGCGGCCGCATAGCTCACACACCCCTAAGGCCGGCCCTGACAGCATGTGTGTATATTTATATGTGAGGGAGGTTGTGTTTTTGTCTAATTGGCCAGTTAGAGTGCAACTTGCCAAGAGTAGAGTTATTCTGAGAAGGGTAAAAAAACTCTCCTTTTCGTTCCTTTAGACAAGTCAAGCCCAAAGTCTAGCTTAGCTCCATCACCAGTCAGCACTCTCACCATTATGTATTCAAATGAGAGCATGTGATCACAATATGAAATGTAGAGTCTCTATATAAGATGCCATCAAACCAATGTTTAATTATGGTCAAAATATCTATTGCAATCAATATTGTGTGTGCGTATACATGAAGGAAAGTATGTGAATGTATATATGAGAACACCTTTTTTCACTAAACATGGAGTTTGTAAGTGAGATGGAAAAAATGAGAAATCAATATTTGCATCAAATGTATAAAACTAATTTACATCACATGTGGGTTAAATTATTCATGTCTATACCTGTATGTAATGCCTCAGGCGTGGTTCCCAGAGCAAACATTAACTGTGAAAAGCCCAAGCCCTTTGTGAGTATTGATTCATGTGGTAGGAAAATCTATAATGTCTACAATGTACCAAATGTGAAATGGATATACTGCCCTGAATATGGGGAATAATGTTTTATAGAACATACATTATGTCCAAAAGAAAAATCATATGCTGAACCCCCTTTCAGTCTGTACCTGCAAGCTACTGGCACTTGGCAATGACAAACCTTAGCCCAACATAGAGTTCTCCAAGTCACTACAATCAATATAGCCTAACCCAAGCAGTCCTCTCATGCTGTTTTACTTCCCTTCAACCACCCGATATCCTGTACACTTGCAACAGCAAGACCCTCCTCTCCTTCTTCAGTAGTATGTTTTAATATGCTTTAAAGGTATTGTCATTTTAAATTCTCCTATTATCCCTAGAATCGACTGGTGCTGTAAGTAAAAAAAATAAAATAAAAAATAACGTTACTGCAACCAACATGCACCCCCAAAAATGATGATGGGATTTTGGAAACAATGTGGATGCCTGAAGAGGTTAACCCTATAGCAAGAACATACAAACAGGCTTAACTATGGCAAGGAAACAAAAACTCACACCTTTTTGTGTATGTGTGTTAATATCCAACTCCTGCAAGTTGTTAGATATTTGTTTTGCTAGGATTATCTAAATATATCTGAGATGAAATGAGATGAAAGCATATGAAGTTAACAACAGAAACAATACTAAACAATGATATACACACACTCTCACACTACATTGATATCGGTCAGGTGTTCTATTACTGTGACGAAGATAAGGGCGTTAAAATAAGTTAATGAGCAATTTTAGTCCACGAGACACAGATTTCTTTGTAAAATTCATATTTCCCTAGTGTGAGGTAGAAACTCCTTTCCATTTAGTATTGATAGTCGATTTGGTTCAAAACTTCTAACCAATTTATTGGACTAATGCTTCTACCATTTCCTTGTTATATAGATTTTTGCTGCTATCATAATATAAATAGAGCTTTTTGACTTTCGTTTTAATTTGATAAGTCAATATTGAACAAAATACATTTGGGAAGTAATTTCAGATATCTCTGGAATCAGTTTGTTTACTAAAAGTTTCAAGTGATTTATTAGAGGAATCAACTGGTCACACTCCGACTAAATGTGAAAAAATGTGAAAAATATGTCCCGTATTACTTGAACAACACCAACATGTATCAGAAATTGTAGTTTTTTTAGTTTTGTTGGTACTATACCACTGGTAGAATAATGTATAGTGTAAGTCATGTAATAGTCTGATTGCGCTAAAAACCCCTTTACATTTGTGGAAGGTAGTTATAAAGTTCATTATAATATGCATACTTTTAGAAGATAAGTAGTTTTTTATTATGTATTTAAAAAGATCCTTAGTAAGTGACACAGAGCTGGCTAGTCCGACCGACTACCTCCGCTGTCTTGTGCTCCCTTAGCCTGGGACACCACACTTTCCCCGGTTCCCCAGTCACTCGCCGAGACTCAGTGTAGGGGAAAACCAAACGAAGACTGATTTATTTCTCACACACAGAGCTGGATATATCCAGCAAAACACACATTTACATAAAACAAGATATTGGGACACAAACCGCCCCTTAATCTGCCTTCCAGAGACAACAGGGGCAGTAACGGGATTAACAATACAATAGGTGGGGGAGAGACTGATTTATACAACATTAAACTGAAAGAATGGTGGTCACTCCCTGGTGGCAGATCCTGGCTGTCTGCTGGAGATAATCCCCTCAGACAGTGATGAGATGATACTGCTGGGGGTAGCCACAGAAGTCTTTACAAACCCAGGGCCCATAGTCAATAGGGAGGAGGCTGGCAGTCAGGCCTCTCCAGTGGTCCCAGTAATGGAGGCTTCCGTCACAGTAGTCAATCCAATCTTAAATGCTAAAGAAGGGAAAGGGATTATAGTCTGTTGAGTCATAAAGTGGGCAAATGAGGTTATCCTTAATTGGCTCCAATTGGACATACTGAAATATTCAATCTCATACTCCAAGATTTCAATTAGAGCATTTATTATATAATTGAGTGTTTATGTTAAAATGGTTTTTGAGCTTGGCTTAAGTTAAAAATACATCATTAATATGTGTGACTAAACTGGCAGAAGAAATCCACGAACGCTACAAAAATGAAACTATTGCCTGAAGTGATTTTGGTTGTCGTGCATATGTCTAATATATATTTATATACAGATATACAGTATATATATATATATATATATCGTGTAAATTTACTCATCATAGCACGATACTGTGTGTAACTAACTCTCTCTCTAAAAAATGTAGTAATAATAATGTTGGTAATTGGTTAATAATTGGTCACCTCTTTTCATGGCTTCTGCACTCTTTCCTGTTTTTACTTCACCCCCTTCTAATTTCCAGCTTCTAATTTCATTTTCTCTCACATGTAAAATTTATTTAGCCAGCAACCGTTGGAGAGGGGCCATTTGTCACAAGTGTGGGTGCTGGGTTGGGCTGTAGCCATAATGCAGGAACACATGGTGAGGGGCGTAACTAAAAACCACATGGTCCTGGGGCCCCTAATTTCACCAAGCAATGTGTCCCACAGTGCCATCTTTCCCTCCAAGCAGCTTATGAATCATATTCATGTTAACAAAGACTTGTACACACACATTCATGCTAAAATACAATTATCATAACAGCTGAGTGGACTCCTGACCTCTTGCCCCCCACACCAGTAACATACACGCTAGCGCACACACTTATCCTAGCTATAATACAAACACACTTACAAACTCCTTCTTACACACTCACACTAAAACATACTCACTCCATCAAACCTCATAACCATCACACCTAGTATCATACCTCACACACCTCTCACATGACATCCTAACCTATCCAACTTTCCTTATAACTTTTATATGTTATGTTATTACGTGCTATGTGACCCCACTGCAAGTCGGTTTGAATAATTCTGGACTGACTGAAGGGCAATTGCTTCCCCTGCCATCACCCCAGGGCCAATCAGAATCTAAGTTTTATTTTAATATATTCCTGCCGCTCTTATTACCTACTTTCTCTAGAATGTAGAGATTCTATCAGCAATAAAAGAGGAGTTAAGTGTTCTGTTTTGTTTTTTTCCATGTCCCTTTTTAATAAAACACTACAACCATAATATGAACTTTGACACATATGACAGCTGAGTGAAGCCTTTAAATTGTTGTGTGATTTCTGCCTTGCAAATGCATGGGGAATTCTCCATAATCCCCCAATTACTAATAATAATACTTTTTTTTTTTTTTTAAAGGTTGGAGAAACAGCGTTCTTGAAGGGGAAAGCCTCCCCCTCATTTCCTCCAATCAGGGGAGAGGGTGTGTGTCCAAAAACGCATGGACTAAAAATTAAATAAGAAATTTGAATCCTTTTTGGTCCATGTGCACAAGTCTGGTGGACACCATGTAACTAACCCTTGCAGCACAACAATTATAACAACTCTTGCTTTTTCTGTACACTGTGCTGCTAACCTTTTGGTGGTTGGGTGTATGGCACTACAGCTGCAATGTGAGATAGAGGAGTGCTGCTACTAATATGCTGTTGGGCCAGTTTTTTCAGTTTTGAATTTGGCAACCTTTGGTGACCTTGTTTTTTCTGTTTGTATTGGTTGACCTGGAACAAAAAAACAAATGAATTCCCTATATTGGCTTCCAACCTGACAAAGCAATGCATTAGTATTGGACCTAATGTACTAGTTGCAAAAAATGTCCTTTTAAATCTGAATCAGGTTGATGCTTACCTTTAATTCTATTGTTGCTAAAGGTATATTTCCAGATGAAATGATCAGAGCTAATATTCTCCCCATCCTTAAAGAAGGTAAAGACTCCTCAGATCCTGCTAATTATAGGCCTATTTCGCTTATTAATGTTGATGTGAAATTATACTCCTTTATACTTGCCAACAGATTAAAATTGATTTTTAATACGATAATTAATCGGGATCAGGTTGGTTTTATCCCCGGAAGATCGTCCTGTAATCATATTAGAAGAATAATCAACATCTTAGATCAAGCAGAAAAGAAGTCTATTCCAACTATTATTATGTCAGTCGATGCAGAGAAAGCTTTCAATCGAGTTGGTTGGGATTTTATGAGGAGTATTTTAATTAAATTTGGAATTACGAGGTGGATATATGTGGCAATTATGGCCCTTTACGCAAACCCAACAGCTAGAACAGTGGGTCCTAATATATGTGCTAAATGGTTTTCGTTAAAGAATGGTACAAGACAGGGCTGCCCTTTATCCCCCTTGTTATATATCATATCAGTGGAGCCATTAGCTATTGCCATCAGAAGCAATGATAATATACATGGTTTTCCTACAAGATTTCAAGACTTAAAGATCAATCTCTATGCTGATGATATACTAATCTCTATTACTAATCCACAATCCTCTTTAATTTATCTATTGGAAGAATTTGAAATATATAGTTTGGTCTCAAACTATAAGATGAACATAAATAAAACTTCAATATTAGAAGTTAAGGTGGACAGTAAAGTAAAAGTAAGAGAACGAATACAAAGCAAATTTGACTTTGTTTGGGTAAAATCAGATTTTGAATATTTAGGCATATATATATAGCAAAAACAATGACAACAATTTTAGAAACTAACTTTATTTGTCTCCTGAAGCAAACTAACCTCTGGTTAAAAGAATGGAGAAATAAGGAATTCTCTTGGTGGGGTAGAATTAACATTTTAAACTCGTATATAGTTCCAAAGTGGTCACATCTGTTTTCAATGTTGCCAATAAATGTGCCTGAAGTATGGTTAAGTTTAGTTCAGAGGAGCTTTGAGTGCTTTGTTTGGAAGGCAAAGAAACTAAGACTGAAATCCACCATACACCACCATACCAAATGTGGCAGTTTGGGCCTTCCTATTAAAAATATCTTTTTAGCAAACATGACAGTACATATTTATAGATTACAATTACAGGACTCTATCAATGAAGGATGGTATGATATGGAGTCAGAGGTTAGTGGTAGTAAGGATTTGGCAGGTATTATATGGTATCCCTTAACTGCAGAAAATACCTTAACCCCTTCGAGACAAAGGCTGATTTTACTTTTTGTACCCTTTGTGACAATGGCCTTTTTAACATTTCTGCGCTGCTTGTGTTTAGCTGTAATTTTCTTCTTTACCGTTTACTGAACCCACACACATTAGATATTGTTTTTTACAGGACAAGAAGGGCTTTCTTTAGATGACATTGTTTTGATTCTATCATATTATTTACTATTAAAAACATTATAAAATATGGTGAAAAATTTAGAAAAAAATGACTGTTTCTAACTTTTAGTGAAAATCTTTTTACTCATACTATAAACGGTCTGAATAAACCGCTTAAATAGATTTCTATCTTTCGTCCTGATTTAGAATACGCAATTTTTTATGTTTTTTTGCTTTTTTCACCCATTATGGGCAAGTAAGTACATGGTAAGCGTTTTGCTATTTTCAAACCCATTTTTCCAAATTGTAATTCTTGCCCCCCCCTTGTGCATTCCGGGTATCTTGACCCCGGCTAAGCCAATTTACCCTCATCAAGCATAATATTTTTGAAAACTAGACAGCCCAGGGTATTCCAAATGCTAGTAAGCAACTCTTTCCATGCACCATATCTACCACCAGTCTTTGTCAAACTTTATGGTAGTCATTTTTTGCATTTGTTTTGTCATACACATTTTACTTCAGGTATGAATTAAAATGTTCTCGTATATGTCACTATCACAAAACACCCCAATATGTGTTCAGCAACATCTCCCGAGCGCAGCGATACCCCACATGAATGATTTTGCCTGGCTGTTTGGGGGCAAAAGGGCCACATTTGGGGCATGCGCTTTTTTCAATGTTGAACTTTGGCATTTGGGGATCCACTGCCCATGCCCTATTTGGTACATCTTTGAGCCAGGCCGTTTCAGTGTGCCCAATAAACCCATATATTTTTGAAAACTAGACACCCCACGGTATTTCAAATGCTAGTATTTTAACTCTTTCCATGCACCATATGTACCACCAGTCTTTGTCAAACTTTGTTGTAGTCATTTTTTTTGCATTTGGTTTTCCACACACATTTTACTTCAGGTATGAATTAAAAAGTTCTCGTATATGTCACTATCATAAAACACCCCAATATGTGTTCAGCAACATCTCCTGAGTACAGCGATACCTCACATGAATGATTTTGCCTGGCTGTTTGGGGGCAAAAGGGCCACATTTGGGGCATGCGCATTTTTCAATGTTGAACTTTGGCATTTGGGGATCCACTGCCCATGCCCTATTTGGTACATCTTTGAGCCGGGCCATTTCAGTGTGCCCAACAAAACCATATATTTTTCAAACTAGACACCACAGGGTATTTTAAATGCTGGTATTTTAACTCTTTGCATGCACACATTTTACCACCAGCATTTTTTCAAAGTTTGCAGTAGTATTTGTGTGTGTATTTTTCCCACACACACCTACTTTATGTATGAATTTACAGCTCCTGGTATATGCCGCTGTCACACGACACCCCATAATGTGTTCAGCAACATCTCCTGAGTGCAGTGATACCCCACATGCATGGGTGTGTCATTTTTTGGGGAAACTAAAAGGCCACATTTGGTACGTGTGCATTTTTCTAATTTGAAATTAGATGTGTGGCCATCCTTACCCCTGTGTTAATTGGGACGTTGTTGAACCTGGCCAATTCAATTTACCCCATCAAATCATACCTTTTTTAAAAGTAGACACCCCACGGGCATTTAATATGCCAGTATTTTAACTCTTTCCATGTGAGAATTGTTTTAAGGTAATATGCAAATTTTAGGACCTGCTCACAAAAATATATTTTATATATATATATAATATTATATTTATATTATTATTTTTTTGTCTTTTTTTTACATTTTTGTTAACATTTTTTTCAACTTTGGAGGTCCCCTGATAGTGACATCAGTGGGAAATGATTTTTACATTTTACTAGTTTTTTACTATTTTTTTTCTAATTATTATCAATTTTATTTTATTTTTTAATTTATTTTTACTAATCACACTGTGATTAGAAAGCTGGGCTCCATTGACTTGCATGGTGAATGCAGTACCTGTATTCAACCTGCAAGTGGAGCCAAAGTTCACTAGATGGTCTGGACATCTAGCGAACTTTGAAAATTTGTTTGTTCCTGTTAAAGGACGGCGGCCATCTTACTTGATGGCGAAGATCACCGGCAGCTGCGGCTGTGACCGCTCTCCGGAGCGGTCACAGCCCATCGAAAGGTAAGTGTTTGGTGTCGCTGGATGCCTCCTGATCGAGGCATTCCAGCGACACCATCTAAGTTTAGGAGGCGATCGTCGATCGCCTCCTAAACGCTTTTAAAACGGGCGTCCGCCGCCATACAAAGTATGGCGGTTGTTGACGCCCCGTGGAGGGGCCAGAGATGGCCCCTTCGTGCCGATCGCGGCGTTGCTGAATGCCTCGAGGTCGAGGCATTCAGCAACGTTTTTTGGGTGCAGAAATCGAAAGTAGATCGCTTTCTGCACCCGTTTAAAGACGTGCCGGTCCTGGCACGTCAATTGTCGTAAAGCACATGCTTTTACGTGCCGTGCCAGGACCGGCAATTGTCATCAAGGGGATAATGCAGTCAGTGCAGCTAATTACTTGCAGCTGACCAGTGCATTGGAGTCAGCTTAAACTCCCGGCCTGGAACCAGTGTCAGTCCAGGTGCATGTAAACTGCGGGGTGGAGCACCAGCCTGCCCTATATATCATACAAAACCCTGCAAAATCGAGGGGGAATGTATACCCCTTCCACGACAACACCCTGCACCTTGTTACAATATATATATATATATATACACTGGTATATATATATATATACATACGTACATATATATATATATACATACATACATATATACACACACGTTAGACGTGAATTTTTAACTACATAATATGTACTTATTTCTTTGAAGTAAAGACAGTGATTTCAAAATAGTTCACAAGGGGGTTAGTGGCTGGGCTCTCATGGATGTATATGAAATATATAAAAGAAAAGAAAAACACAATAGTGCAATATGTCTCAAGGCTTGTTTTTGTTTGAAATGAAGGCCACAAAGGGCTACTCACATTTGGTGGGGGCTTCTTCAGTTAGCCCCAAAGTATACGCTTGGGCGATATAATCCTCGCCTTAAAGATTTCTTTGGCAGCTTTCTTTAGCCTCAGCCTTTGAAGCAGTCTGTAGTGTCCACAGTTCCTTTTTGGTGAGCAATTATAGAATTGCTCACTCCTCAGCGCTTAAGTGGTAAAATCCCCACGCAAGGTGTTGTGTCTTATAAATTAAAAGGGGTCCAGGAGCAAGATAAAATAGTTTTTAAAAAAACTTTTTTTATTTTAAACTTTTGGTAATAAAAACCAATAAAAAACCAACAAAGGGTTAATATAAAATAATACACAAACGCGTTTCGCCTAGCACAGGCTTCCTCAGAGTGTATAGAAAAGCTCCTGATACATTGAATGTTTTTCAAATTAAAACAAGCATAATTGGAACGTTACAGAAAGAGGTGCATGCCAAAATCTATATTTAACCCTTCAGGGGTTAAGGTTTTTAAACAATATACCCAATATAATTCAGTTTTTCCTAAAATCTTCACAATATCCCCTCCTCTCCAGGGTATGGATATTTTTTTTATAGCAGTAAATTTTAGTAACTTTGGATCTTTGTTGTGATTTAAAAAATGTTTAGAGACGCTATGGGTGACAATTCCATTCCTAATATTGCGACAGTGTTCTGATATTCTAACTTTTAGACATCTTGTCGTCATACCTACATACTGTAAGCCACAAGGGCATTCTAGTAGATAGATTACATTTTTGGAATTACAGGTAATGCATTCTTGTATTTTATATTCTTTATGTGTGATATTTGATTTAAACATTATTTGTTTTCTTTGCGTGTCAGTAGTTAATCTACACGCTAAACATGAATTGCATTTATAAAAACCTTTGTCATTATTAAAAAAACATCCCTTTCGTATCCCTATGTTTGCGTGTAAAATTCTTTGTTAATAACATTTTTAAATTAGGTGCGCCTCTAAAAATTAATTTTGGGTTGTCTGGGAGTATTTTTTTTAAAATATCATCCTCTTTTAGAATATTCCAATTTTTTTTGATAATTCTTTTAAAAATGTTATTCTTATTATTAAAATCGGTTACTATGGGTAGGATAAAGTTTGTATTTGTTTTATCTGGCTTTTCTTTATACTTTATTAAATCTTTTCTTTCTAGGTTTTCTATGCTAGCTATTGTGTGTTGAATTTTCTGTGCATTGTAATTTTTTTCTAAAAATTTGTTTTTTAAAAAATCCGCTTGTGCTTTAAAAACAGGGGTCTCTGTGCAATTCCTTCTAATTCGTAGCATTTGGCTCTTGGGTATTCCTTCTAACCAAGGACCATAGTGGCAGCTAGATTGTTCAATAAAAGTATTTGTGCATACTTTTTTAAAATGCGTTTTTGTTTTAATTTTATTATCCTCTATATAAATATCTAAATCTAAAAAATTAAGACTGTCCTGACTAAAATTAGAGGTTAAGATTATTCCCCTATTATTGTTATTTAAAAATTTTAAGAAATCATTAAGATCTGGTACAGAGCCTCCCCAGATAAAAAACACATCATCTATGTATCTGCTATAGGTGACCAAGTTTGCACTCCACTTGTTATTGGTCCAAATTGGCGTAACTGGGTGCAAACTTGGTTCCCATAGCAGTACCTGTTAATTGAAGATAAAAAGAGTCATCGAACCAGAAATAATTATTTTCCAAAATTAACCTAATGGCTTCTATTAGAAAATCTATAAAAATAGGAGGACAATTTCCATCTGATTCTAAAAGATTTTTTACTGCTTGACAGCCCAAATTATGGTTAATTATCGTGTACAACGACTGAACGTCACATGTCACCATCATATAATTGGGATTCCACTTAAAATTCTCTAAAATTTGTCCGTCTCTGGAGGGGTGCCGGGTGCCGCAAGTTGGCACCCCCCTGATGAGCGGCGGCGGCGGACCCCGCGGCGGGCGCCCCCTGGAGTGTGGCGCCACTGTGCAGTCGCACAGGGCGCACACCCCAAAGGACGGCCCTGCGCGGGAGCCGTCTCTGTGAGCACGCCGTGACTACAGTGTAGTCACGGCGTGCTCACAGAGACAGCTCGGCGTGCCAACAGTGGCACGCGTGCCACACGTTCGCCATCACTAGCCTAGACAATAATGTGGTGGAAAAAAGGCCGGTATAAACAAAAACGAAAAGAATAAACAAAAAAACGAAAAAACTGCTCGGGACCTCGAAGAATATGCAGATGGCTCGCTCAACAGGACAATGTGTAGTGTGTAGTGTAAAAAGGAAAGAAAACATGTAGGCAACAAAGGAAAGAAAAACGCTAGCAATGTATACAGCATCTCACGTATAAGCCGGCAGCAACGTAAATGAGTCCTGTGGAGCAGAGACACCATCTGGAGACTGGTCAGCCGCAGGACACGAACACATTCCACACCGGAAAGTCACAGAGACAGGCGAAGCGGGGGAGCCGAAAAAGCAAACCCCCAAATGTTCGGTCTTCATCTGTCGGCGTCCTCCGCGAATGAAGTGACGAGGCCACTCTCAGCCCGGCAAACTCACATACTACTGTAGAGCGGTGGGAAGTGGTAGAGGCAGCAAAAAGAAGGCCCGGGAGCGAGGGTGACATCTACCGGCAGATCCAAACGGTCGAGGAGGCCCAGCCGAAACAATCCCGGCAAACATCGAAAGAAGGGTCCCAGCATGCAGCAAACATAAAAAAAAAAATAAAAAAAGGGGAAAATCCAGCAACCCGGCAAACACAGTAGTGGAATACGAGACGAGAGCCCAAAAACCTTAGGGAGCGGAGCACGTAGTGGACACCGTAGACCATTCTCGTGCCAATCGCTTAGGTGAGGAGGCTGTAGAGCGAGAAGGCGGTGGAACCGAGGGAAAGTTCTGTGGTTGCACATCTAAGCCCCAATCCGCCAATAAGGCCATACCGTCCGTGGGAGACCGAATCGAGTGGGTCATACCGTCCCTAGAAATCAGGAGGCGAGTATAAAACCCCACTTGTAGGAAATTTTGTGGAAGCGCAGTGTAGCTGTGATCGCAGACAGGGATTTTCTGTGCTGCAGTGTATATTGTGAGAGGTCATTAAAGAGTTGCAAATGGCGGTATCGCTCAGGTATGTCCGTGTTGAGTCTCACCTTGGACATGAACTGTTCCTTGAGCTCGTAGTAGTGTATCCTCAGTATAACATCACGAGGAGGGGAACCCTTCAATGATTTAGGGCGCGGCAGGCGATGTATACGGTCAATATGTATGTCAGCCGTGTCGGGAAGATCCAGCACCTCACGCATGAAGGAGGAAACATAGGCCCGTAGGTCGCCTGGCAATACATCCTCAGAAATCCCACGAATGCGAACATTGTTACGGCGTGACCTGTCCTCCAAATCACTCAGTTTCAGGCGTAGGGAGTCAACTTCAGCCTGGAGAGAATCACACACATCCACTACCGTATTATGGGCGGCGGAGAAGTCCTCCATTTTGTTTTCCAGGTGGCTCGTTCTGTCTCCCAAGTCCTGCAGGTCCCTCTGGACAGCAGAGAAGGTTTCCTCAATGTCATGACGAAACTTGTGTCTCATCTCCTCCAACAGCAGTTTCATAGATGTAATGGTAACCGCTTGATTTTCAGAATCATCCGTGGAAGGAGTCGGCGAGGTCGGCTGGAGAGCAGGGTCAGGAAGCAACGTGGGATCATCGTCCTCCCCCCCTCCACGCGCCGACTGCAAAGCACGGGAAGCCGCCTTTCTCTTCGGCTTAGGCTCAAAAAAGCCAGGTAAGTTTTGGGCAGACGATCGATTCCTATTCACGGACATCACAGCAGCCAGGTACAAGCAAAAAAAAACGCAACCAGGTGCCAAAAAGGTAGTATATACTGCAAATATAGAACAAAATCCGGAGGAGCTCCACCAACTTGCGTCCTACCACTTAGCCATCCAAGCCACACCCCCCACACTGTGTTTTTGATATTTACTTAAAGGATGTTTGTCTCCATATGCTGCGTCAGGGTTTTTGTACTACTTGACTAAAGTTCTGAATAACTAATGGTATCCTGGAAGTTGTCTAATCTCCTTTAGACATATGTCTAAATTCAAAATGGTAACTGGTTTGCAGGATAAAAAATATCAGCAAAGTTGTATGTAAGGCCCCTGGGAATCAACGTAACTAAATGGACAGGGAGCATGTATGTGTGTGGGTGAGTGCATGCTTGGGGCATGTGCGTGTTTTGCTTGGGGTATGTTAATTGAGGGGCGGGAGACCCTAGGTGATATAACGTGCCCTCTGGGTGACCCCGGTCACTGTCACTTTTTACAGACACGGCCAACAGACTTACCTGCTTGTGCTTTGGTGTATCCTGAAGGCCTGACGTATGGATGTGGAGGCGATCCTCGCTGCTCTCAGGGCTGGTGCGGACAAGGACGGTGGCAGGGTGCTTCGTGAGCAGTTTGCTCACTTACTACCTCAGGCTGCGGTGCCTGCAGTGCCTGCCGGGTCTAGTGGGGCCGCGGAGGCCTCGTCTCGTGGGCGCGCTTCGGGTT
>VKOC01020240.1:0-37129 GCA_009364415.1 Spea multiplicata | reverse complement strand
CCTGAAGACCGGCCCAGGGGAGGCGGCTTCTCTGCTCGCCCCTCCCCTAGAGATTGGTGGCTTCGTGGGAACCTCCGGCTCGGTAAGTACCCGGTACTCGGTTAGTACCCGGAGTATAAGACGACCCCCGACTTTTGAGACGATTTCCTCGGGTTAAAAAGTCGTCTTATACGCCGGAATATACGGTATATATAAATTATTTTATATAAATTTATTGTATGTGTGTGAATATATATATCATCACAACTTGGGGCGCATGAACATGGGAGAAAAAATAACACAGTAACGGTGCAATATTGTGTGGACACAATGTTTAACCCCTTCAGTCCCCTATGGACGTACCGGTACATCCAAAAAAACGATTCCCAAGAATCCCCTATGGAGGTACTTTCTTGCAGCGGTAGGGACACATCCCTTCCGCTACATGGGAGATCAGGCTGTCGTTTGATAAGAGTAGGAATAGAAAAGTTGTGATCCATCTATTTATTATTTGACTGTGCTGGATGGATTACATTTTGATTTATACGCTAAACTATACGAGTTATAGGAGTGACTATGTACAAGGGACTGGATCTAATGACTCCTACACATTAGTAGTTAAGCACACCATCCTCAGCTAATTTTTTTAATACAAGAATTGCATTTTTTTTCTTTTACCGTACTTTAATGTGTAGTGCCACCCCATGGATATTTTGAAGCACGTTTGAATTTAAGCTTTTTTTACAGTAATGATTTATTGTCCCTTGAATTAAATTCTCAGGTTTGTAATATTGAATAAAGTCCTTAGTGAGCAACTTTTCAATATATTTCAAAAATTGCTCATGATTAACACTTTAATGGCGTTTTTATATCGTGGTGTTCTATGATAAGTGTAGCTGAGCATGATGCAGCCTTTCTTAAGGGCCCATATGAGTTAACCTTTTATTAATAAACGCAAATAAAATAACCCATCATTTTTGTACGTTGCTTATTTGCTTTGTTTTTGCACTTTAGGCTATTCACTTTAGCGAGTGGACAAATATTTATTTTGCTTTACAATTCATCCTTTCCTGCTTGATGGGGTAAGTATGTGTTTTTGCACAAAAGATACATGTATAATTACTGTAATTCGGCCCGGTCCTAGACCAAGTGGCACAAATATTCTCTTGCACCTCTCCCCCATTCTTTGACAGAGGGAAATATTTTAAAAATGTAGCAGGATGAAGAAGTGAAGAAGCTACACCAAGTGGGGTGCAAAGCAACTACTGTATTTACTTGATTATTAGACTAACCCCAAACTTTGGATCTTATTGAAAGAAAAAAGAAAAGAATCTAAGGCAATGTTTAATCGTTACATTCATCATCATTCATTACATCTAACAAATAGATTATATGCAAATACCTTCAGCGTCTCTGTCTCCAGTAACACCTCCCCTCCCTCAGCTGGGGTACCCCAAGGCTCAGTTTTAGGGCCCCTCCTGTTCTCTCTTTGCACTTCCTCCCTTGGCAAACTGATCTCATCCTTTGGCTTTCAATACCACCTGTATGCTGATGACACCCAGATCTATCTATCCTCCCCTGATCTCTCTCCCTCTGTCTTAGATCTCATAACTAACTGCCTTGCATCTGTCTCTACCTGGATGTCTGAAAATACACTACACTCTCCTTTTTCCTTATCCTTCCCCTTTTTTATACCTCTCTTCTACCGCCTTACCTCTCCTTCTCTTTATGCCGACTTCTTTTTCACCATCTCCCCCCTTTCTCCCCATCTCTTTTTTTCTTACTATCATCTCTCCCCTTTCTCCTTATTGTATCCCACACACACAGTGCAAAGGACTACTCAAGCAGCGGTTTGTATGAACAGTCCTTGTGCTCCTGCAACTCCAGTGGTCTGCACCCTTCTCCTTAAGGCCCCCCGAAGAGGCTACCTTGGCCACCTACTACTAAGACTGGCCATGACTCTAATGAGTACATTACATTACATGTATAATTACAGAATATAGCCATATCGCTGATCATTTTTTAATGTGTGACTATGAACATTGGTACAATGTTACTGGTATTCATTATCTGGAGAGTCTGTATCAGAATTTGCAGTTTTAATCTTAATTCTTGAATGTTCACTTATTATATACTTCCTTACAGATTTATCCTGCTATACTCCATCGTGCTATGCAGTCACTATAATTCAGCCCTTACAACTACCGTTGTTGGGTCCCTTAAGGTGAGTATGGAATGCACAGGCACAAGATGTGTATGCTCCAAGGATTTTGCAAAGTATTTTTCACATTCTATTGATGATATTTAGCAACAATACTTGCAATGTATATGAAATAATAACCAGGTACACATAAAATAATGTGAACACCCCTCCTAATTAACGAGCTTTGATGTTTGAGCCACACCCATTCTTAACTGGTGTATAAAATGACTGATGAATGATAACGCTTGTAGTTTGTAAAAATCAATATGTGCGATGCCCAGTGTCGGCTGTAGTGGTGTAAAGCAACCTGCTATTAGACTGATAACTGGATCTGGGTTGGTGATGCCAGGAGAATGCTACCTAAAGAGAATGGCCCCTTAATTCCAATGAAGGTTAATGTTAGTGATTCAGCATGCAGAGACATTTCAGACAATTTTATGCTTTCAACTTTGTGGGAATAGTTTGGCGAAGGCCTTTCCTGTACGAGCATGACTGTGCCCCACTGCACAAGGCAATGTCCATAAAGGCATGGTTGGATGAGTTTGATGTGGAGGATCTCAAGTGATCTGCACAGAGCCCTGACCTTAACCCCCTCTGAACACCTTTTTAAAATGCGTTAGATCCCCATATGTGAGGCAGGCCTTCTTGTCCATCATCAGTGTGTGAGCGGCCAAGCCTGCCCACAGGAGTATAGGCTGTTATAACCATAAAGAATGTCCAACGCCAGATTAATGCCAGTAGTATTGGAATGAAATGTCTAACAAGGTGTGAGACACACCGAGCCCCCAAAATTTTAATGTTAATCTACCTCCCTAATATGCTACTCTGCCCCCCAGATATACCTTATAGCCCCCTGATATGCTTTATACATCCCTAATATGCCACTCTTACAGACTTACCAAAGCATCCAGACTTGCCCCCCCCATGCTCCAGACTCCCGGGTGTCTCTTAAGGGCAGCCGGTGAATGTCTGTGCAATGCGCGTAGACAACCTCTGCTTCTGCCCGGTTTTTCCGCCAGGGTTTCTATGACTGAGCATTGGAAGGTCATGTCACTCCATTGAAACTTTGCACCATCATTGTGTTAACTTTCCTTCTGTTGTTTTCAGTGTCTTGTTGGGTGTCTTGTAGATCTAAACATTTTAAACCAATGTGTATGAGGAAGACAGGGAAGCGAGTACTGGATAAGCTAAACCTTATACACGGAAATCAACAGAATTTGTGATGCCCAATATCCTCCTTTTTTGCTCTCCATGTCCTGTATTTCCATGTCTTTCCACAAACTTAAAAAGTTTCCACCTTTGTCCCTGTTCTCCCTTTGTGTTTTTCCTATGTCCCTGCCAGCCTTCCTTTGTTAAAATGTTTCTGGCTGTTGCAAAGGCGGATGCAAAGCTTGACCTCGGGAAGGGCATTCGCACTAATACATACAGAGACACTTGACACTAACATACACACCCAGACACCTACACAAACATACTCAAACTAAATACACAACCAGGCACACACATACTAACATGCCCAAATATATATGTTAACACACTTAACCACACACACACTAATATACCCATGCAGACACTAACATACACACATACATAGCCTGACACACACATTCATAACCAGGGTAGGCACACATGCTGCCACACTAACCCACCGGGGTCTGACCCGGCCCCCTCCTGGAAGTTAGGGAGATAAAGACGTAAGTCCAGATTTCAGGACTCAAATTTGTATCCCTACTCCCAGTGCAAGCCTCAGTCTGTCTCACAGAGGGGGGGGGGGATCTGCCTATGGCCTGTTGTAAGTGCTGAGTCTGATATATTATAGAACATGTGCATTATCATATGTATGTCGTATGTGTGTATGCATACAGAAAACAAGCAATAACAACAAGGGAGGGAAAACACAAGAGACCACCAGGTTACTGTGTACAGCATTTATTTTGATTTAATTATTGAGAACAAACTATTTTCCAGTGGACCCCCCTTTAAAAATAAAAAGAATGAAATTAAGAAATTGGTTGAGCATGGCTGAAATGTCATTTAACGGCATCTCTCCTCTCATGTAACAACTTTAACAAACTCAGTCTGATTGTCAGCAGCTAAAAAAAATGTCTGGAAATATTCCTTTGTCTTAAAGGATTGCTCAATGCCTCTTCTCATTAGATCTGCCTTCTGACATGTTTTCTTGTGGTCTGTCTAATTGTATCCAAAAAAAAAACGTATGTGGTTATTGCTGATGGAAAGAAAATGGATTATAATGAGATTAGCGTCTGTTTGTGAGTACATGTAATTGTTTAATAAACTGATTTTATTAGGACTTTATTATTGTTTTTCCTGCAGAGACTTCCTTTTTTTCAGTTTCTCGGGCACCGCCCTTTATTAAAATCATAGGAACAATGATTATATTGTATGGTCTGCCACTTTTTCCAAATCCTACAATTTACCGTTCAGTAAAGCACAGCCATCATATGCACTTTAAGGCTTTAAGTTGAGTGGTCCCTTTGCATGGTCCCAATTGCAAATGCATAGGGGGGGGGGTCCTGCAGAATTTCCATGAATGCAAGGTTGACTTACTGTCTGTCAGCTAACGCGCTGGCTTGGCTCAAACATGTGCAGAATTCTTCAAGCTGCAGCTTATTTCTTAGAAAATGCTTTATCTTCATTTTTAACCTTATTTAACCTATGCAATTGTGTTTACAGATAAAAGAAAGCAGTTCTATGCACACATTGAGAGCAGTCATTATAACTATCTGTTCTCTGGAGTTTGTGGGTTATGCCTACCTATTAAGTTGTTTCTTTCCTCTTAAGTTACTGTCTCTGATGGCAGCTCATTTAGGCCACCTTTGTAAGCATGGTGGAGTACAATGGGAGATAACACAGGAACTGAAATTACTTATACCAATTAATTGTACCACTTATATCAGCCTCAAGTCATGTATTTTTAAGCTTAGCATTTCCAAAGCAATTGTGCTCATTGACAAACAAAAGAAACATGTAAAACTAGTCTGCTCTATTATGTTAATGTAGAATTCACATAAATCATATGAACTGTGCGTGTGATGATGTAAAGAGATTACAACTTGGTACTAAGACATTGTGATAGTTACAATTATTTAAAAATACATATAAAAATATACATTGAGTTCCTCCAACATTAACAACAATTTCTTTATGTGTAAGAGCTCGGCCCCAAAGTATTTTAATTTTTTGAAGATCATTTTGATTTCGCTGATTTTTGCTTGTCTGGCTGCTTGTCTCAACGTCATTTTCAAGAATTCTCTAGACAAAGTCTATTGCTTGAGTTCATATACACACAAATCAGGTAATAAGCTGAATTTACTATGACTAATCTAGCATCCTTCTTTTTCCCCACCCAGAATATATCTGTTGCCTATATTGGAATAATTATTGGTGGAGACTACAGTTTTTCGTGGTTGAACTTTTTAGGATTAAATGTTTGGTAAGTGTTCCAACGCCTCTTTTTACTATCCTTATGTTGTAGAATTTTTTCTCATATATTGATCTGTCCAATTGTAAATATGTGTGTATATGTAACTAAAAATAAAGAATTCATTTCTTTTTTGTTAATTTTTTTTCCATTTTAGCCGAATCCCCATTTTTAAGGCAAGTTAATAAAAAAACCTAATACATGGGCAGTAATCACAGTTAAATTGTAAGTTCAGTCCCTACACTGAATCCACTACACTGAAACTTCTAGGAAACAACACTGTTGATCTGCACACACCGTTCCTACATTGGGAGCAACCATAGATAACATTTAAAGCAACAATTGAGCATTTGTATCCTATTGTGGGGTGTTCTTAATTAACATGGTTTTGTATGCCATATAAAACAATATTAAATCTATATAAAAGCCATTGATAAAACCGAGAGGTATGTAGTTTGCTACTGTTCAGTGCACTAAACCAAGCTTGGCGTAGCGATTACTAGCAACTATTTAGATCAGTAGATATGTTGGATAAATGCTTCATTAGTTCTGTTTGTGTGAGTGACGTGCAGAAAATTGCAATCATACTGGTGAACTTCCCAGGGCTGGCTGCCCAGAGCTCTCCTGCTCCTTATAGAAGGCAGGAAAGGGATGTGGTGGTGACGAGGGATATGGCTAGCCGCAGCAAGACTTTGAAGGGGTAAAAAAAAAAATGCTGCTCCCCAGCCCAGAGATTGAAGACGCAAACTTTTAGCCCCAAGGAAAACCAGAAAGTTGTCAACACTGCCCACAGTGCACTTGTCATTCCATAATCGCTGTGGTACATGCAAGGGCCATGAACATTTGTTTTTTGTACTAGCATGCATTTCATGTCTTTCATCATCATCATGAACCACTACCAGAGCCACCTTTTCCGCCTTTGGCATTTAAATCTGGAAAAAAAGTATGATTCATAGAAAGAAGGCAATGAGAGAGAGAAGGGCGAGTGAACACAAATTAATAGGTATCAGTAAAATAAAAAAAAGATTTTCTCCCAAGGACATCACTGTCATGACTGCTCTAATCGGTTAGAAATAAATAGCTCTCCAGATGCTGTATAATGCTTTTTATTTGTCCTTTGAGGCAGCTGTAAATAACCTCATTGCAAGGCCTGCAATAAATCATTTCCAGGTTGGATTTTTTACATACAGATGCGTATTTTCAAGCATGCCAGTACAATGGGACTTTTTTTTGTTTGGAACAGCTTGTTGCCATAATTCTATTTTTAATACTCAAAGAATGTTATGCAAATTGGTCAGAAAAAAGATTATTATTCAGCGATGGACTTGACATGTAACAATGTTTTCGACTAATTAATGGGACATAAAATTGCACCTTTACACTTACCTAGTTTTGATTCATTTTTTTTGTGCATGTTTAATTTGCCAGTTCAAAGACCAGGTAATGAATATTAATACAAAAACATTGAAAAGCATATTGAAAATCATATTTAGATGAATTATTTTACCCTAAGCAATATTTTACTACATGACAATAACCATATTTTTATAAATATGTCACTGTGGTAGATCAAGGCTTGTGGCTTTGGAAATGTTATTCCGTCCATTTGCATGAAATCCATAAATACGTTAACAAATACTGAGGGATCTCTTTGAAGCACAGACATTAAACATTTACTCGGTTCTGTTGTCCAAGACAAATATTATCCGTGAAACCGCTATGGCTGGCAGCTCATGGTAGATCACATATCCAAGGATTTTTACTTAACTGATTTAATTTCCTTAATTTTTTTTACATTTGGTTATAATTTCACTTCTCAGTCTTTGTAATGAATGAACAAAATAATTACAGAAATGTTATTGTAGAACAGCTGCATAGATTTCTATGTAGAATTATTTTTAGAAAGCTTTTTTTTTCCTTGAAAGAAAGCTGTAGAATTGTTGGCTATATAGATGATGTACATTACATGGTTCAAAGTTAAATGTGTATATACCCAAGATGTATTAAATCTATACACATTTTCAGAGAGTTGCGGGGTGACAGGAAAAAGTGGAGCATAAGCCATTTGTTGTTTTGTAATGATTGGTAAGGCTAATTTATTTTGTTCAGCTTTATAATGCTGGGTCTGGCTAAAAAACAAAAAAAATATAAATATGATTCACTAACATGTTTTAGATTTTACAAGCAATATGTTTATATCTAGTGACCTTTCTTTAGACCACAAAGATCATTGAATAGTAGGTATAAACATTTTGTGAAAAATGTGGATTGACAGGGCCATATAAAGTTAAAGTCTTCATTTGAATTAAGTCTGATTATTTTATCTTTTATTACAGCATGGCTGGCGGTGTGGCATACTCATTTTTCACAGTATGGGGAAATGAACAATCTACGAACAGAGGAGAACTTGAAGAAAAGAAGAATTATAAAACATACAATATGGAGTCAAGAATACTAACCCCTCCAAATGGGAAATATGGTGTTATAGGTTATTAATTAAAAAGTATTTTTATATTAATCTTCATTATTCGCCAGGTTGTTATAGTCTGTATGCAAGACAGTTCAAGGAAGTTTCTAGAATGGTAACCAATGTTATACAGCCAGAGACATTGAGATTGGTAGAAATGTGCTAAAATGGTTATGAAGAAGAGACTAAATGCACTTTATAGAGAGACAATGAGAGTTAAAATATGACTGTAAGCCTCTTCACCTCAGGCATCTGCTTCAACTTTTAGATTCAGACAAGACAGCCTTGTTGTGTGTGTGTGACTCAGTCTTTATCATCCTTCTCAGGCTATAGCTTTCACCTAGGATAACAAGCAGCAGTGGTTAACTGTTTAAACAAGGGCTCCAAATTATTTAAAATCTTTTGGAAAAAGAAAACTTTTAGTTAAAGCATACTTTTATAATGTTGAATTTGACGGCCAGATTTTTAATAATGTTCTTAAATATATTTTTATGTATCTTGCAAAAACAGTGCTTTGTACCGAAGCTCAGCACTCAGCCTTATGTTGCATCCAAGTATAGGTGAAGATGCTTTTGGGCCCAGGTGCAATTAAACAGGAAAGGGGAAGGGTTCCTCTTCTCTTACAGCCAACAATTTTTCATTATTTTTTCAACTAAAACAATTTTTTTACTGCAACACAAAATACCACATCGTGATGCATTCCACTATTCAGAAAATAAGACCTATAAGCTTAGGTACTTTGACTTTGTCGAAACAAAGTCATTGATTGTGTCCTCAAGATATATTTGCCTTGTAAGCAAGCGTATAATCAAATGAATTGAAAAAGCTTCTTAAATTATGTGATTACACATATTGCTGAAACAATAAAATTTGATCCCAATAAAAGAAAATGTTGCAAAAGTCCCTGGTCACAACCCCTCAGCACCCAATCATTACTTCAAAATTACCAGCAGGCAATTACGCAACAGAACTACAGCAATCATAGTTTCTCCAGTACAGTAGTTTTCCCCATTTGCTAAAATAAAACAAAGAAAAAAGTAAATTCACAGAAGAAAAGGTCATTCCTACTACCTACTGTGGACTGTCCACACCTTTACCAGATGCAATTCTTCAATCAAGTAAAATTTATGGCAGGCTGTACACTTAATTGGCCTCCCAGAGTTCAATGTTTACCACTCTGTGTAGCTTTGAAAATCCAAGATGGCGCCCTGCTTTTGCACTTGGCATTCTCAGCACTCCCAAGTAGAGCGTTATCATAGTAATGGAAATGTTGGGCCCAACTTGTTTGCGGGCCTCTATTGCGGTGAGTTTATAGCATTGTGCGTTTCCGCCTACATAACTAGACTTGTGCATTCAGTTTTTTACGAACTGCAAGTTTACTGAAATTTGGTAAATTAGGGAATTCTTACGACCCTCACGCATTGGAAGCAAAAAGCTCAGAATTGTCATCCAAAATATGGAGACTCACACTCTTAATCTCGTCAAATCGCTAAGGTGGCTGCCATTGGGAAATCCGACCAATGGCTTGGCAGGGCTGAACTCAAAGGGCTGGACTCAAAGCACTGAGACTGATACTGGCAGCACAAGAGGAGGCACTAAGCACCAGACAGGACCCAAGGTGCAGACTATGTCTGGATATATATTTCTAAATTTTGGAGTACTACATTTATTAATTGTTTTATAGGATGTCCCTGGCTTGCCATTTAAAAAGCAACCTTCTCTGAAAGCCATGTTCTGCATCTGTAAGAGCAAGGAAAGAATTCCCTGTGTTTTTTAAAAAAAAAAAAAAAAACGGATGCAAGCAGAATTACAGGCTACCTTTGAGGAACAGGTATTTTGACCTGTTAAACAAGAACCTTGCTCTCCAGCGTCTGTACCAGACTTTTTGTTTATGAAGATGCTTCCTTGTGGAAGAAGTAAACCAGTAGATTGGGGCCATTGGATCTGCTCAAGAAACAGAGAAAGACAAGGCGGAAATGAAAGCAGATATTTTTTCCAGGGTTCTATGATAAAATGCAGGACTTTTCCAGTAAATGGAACTATTTGTTTTCTTCTTATGTAATAGAATACATCACAGAAGAGACTCAAAATTTCACAGCTTTATTTGCTCAGTCAGTCAGAATTTGGCTCCAGCAGTTGGAAGACAATTTGGCTGTTGGAGCCAATGAAGTGGATATCCATGAAAGCATTGTGGATATAAAAGGAGCAGTGGATTTAATATGCAATGTGGCCATTGTAGTTGCCAGAGCTTCAGTTTTATCAGTAGTGTCCAGAAGAACTTTGAGTAAAAGCTTGGTCTTCAGATAGAGCTTCTATAATCTGCGTGTGTTACTCTTTTTTGCAGGTAAAGATCTATTTGGCAAAGAACTAGAATCCTTTATTGAAAAAGCCACAGGAAACAAACAATCTACCTGGAAGAAAACCGCTTCCTTGTTTTTAATCTAATCCATTCAAAGCCCCAAGAAGCTCAAGATTCATCCAGATAAAGTTTATTCCTCAAGATTTCACCCCTCATGGGGAAGAGGCAATATTGTGCCCCAGGGCCATGATAATTCCTTTTGCCTGGAAAGCCTGCCGCCAAGTGTATTACTAAGGGATAAAAGCTAGGATGCTTCCTGCAAGTTTGGCAATAGTGAACTCAGATGGATGGGCTCTGGAGGTCGTGTCCAAGGAATACAGTCTGGAGCCCACTGGTTCTCCCCCCAAATCATTATGTGGTTTCCCTGAGTGCCAGCAGTAACATTGAGAAGATTGGGCCTCTATGCTATACTCATAAAGTGGTTTTGATTCTGGTTCTGCCTGGTCAGAGAAAGGGAGACATTTATTCTCTGTTTTTTGTGATTCCAAAGACCTTGGGAGGTTTCAGGCTCATTGTGGATCTGAGATTCGTAAATTGTTTTACCTGTTACCACAAGTTCAAGATGGAGTCAATAAAATCCACTCTATAGATCCTTTTCTTTAGGAGAAAGCCATGCTCAGTGCCTACATTCATATGACCAACAGAAAAAAATGGCAAAATTTCTTGTGGTGATCTGGTAATTTTCTCTCTCATGGTTACAGAAGATGAGGCTGCGTCAGGCATGTCCTGAGTGGAACCTGTATGGGCAGTGATGACGACCAATGTCCTGGCACAGTCTCTTCTTTTGTAACTACCATCTGAGATAGGAGACTGCATCAGAGCATCACGTGGGCTGGGTAACTCCTATGGAAAAGAGCTTTGTTCAAGGAACCTTGTTCGACTCAAGAGTGAAATCGGTGCCTATGAATCTCATAGAGCTCCCGTCAGTATGGAAGGTTCTTTTTAACCTGAACAACCAAAGATGAACACAAAGTTTCAGTCTGGGAGAACTAATCAGGAGACCTCCTGGTGGTCACATGGGTAGGTGAGTAACCTCCCACGCTCATAGTCACTGGTTTAAATCCAAGTATTCCCGACAGTCTCCGTTCACCTTAACGGTGCATGTGGTGCCTTCCTTAATCATCAACTAGTGCAGGGCTTGACAAATTTGTTGTTTTTTTAAACTAACAGTTGGTCAGGAGTGATCTGATCATCATCAGCCCACTTACTAAACTCACAGCGTTTGACCTGGAAGCACCCTGGACTTTCAGGTCAGAGCTTGTTTGTTTGTTTATTTTATTTTTTAACTCTTTCAATGCTGATGTTCCATTGGAGCACAGCATTGACTGATATTTAGTCCCCACAAACCTGTGGGGACAAATGTTAACCCCTGCAATGCCACGAATGTGTCATACAAAATTGTGGCATTGAAGGGGTTATCGCTCTCATGGAGCGATCAGGCAGCAGTGGAGACCGAAGAACCCTCTCCCCTGTCCCTGAAGCTGCCTCTGGCAGCTGGGACTCAATTGCTGGTCTATAGACCAGCCATTGCAGGGGGAGTCTCTTTGATGACTGCTGTAGGCTTCCATGCCTACAGGAATCATCAAAGGGCTTGTGGGGGCTCGTTTTTGCTGTTGCTGGTCTGCCTGGGCTTCCAGGCAGACCACCAGCAGCAGTGCCCCGTACAAAACGGGAATTAACCCCTAAATGCAGGCATTGAAGGGGTTAACGCTGCACTGTCGCTCTCATGGAGCGATCAGGCAGCTGGGGGGGGTGTTGGGTCAGGTCCCCACACTTGTGTGGGGGCCCAATCAACACACAACCCCCTTCCCTGAAGCTGCCTGTGGCAGCTGAAAACACGATTGCTGGTTTTCCAGCAGCCGCATTTTCAGCCTACAGGATCACTCCGTGGGAGTGATCTCAGGCTTGGGGGCGGGCTCAAAGTAGCTGTGCTGTCTGCCCAGACTCCTGGGCAGACAGCAGCAGCAGCGCCCCCGCGTGGTGACTCAGCCTCTTACATCCACATTTTTTTCTGGATGTAAGAGGCTGACAAAACCTAGGCGCCAGGACAAAATTCTCTGTCGCCATGGCGACCTGGCGCCTGGGATTTGTCGAGCCCTGAACTAGTGTTACATCCATGGGTTAAGTGTGTTTTAGAGGGAGATGTACAAGATCTAACCTAAAAGAAGAGTCTTGGCATCCTGGGATCTGAATTTTTGCGTTTAACCACAGTGCCCTTTGAACGACTGCAACAGGTGCCTGTTGAATTCCTCACAGTTTTTTTCTGGTAGCCCTCACTTCAGCTAGAAGAGTAAGAGATCTACAAGTACTGTCTATTAGGAACCATGATCTGTAATTTACCAGAATTTGTGCCTAAGGCTTATTTAACTTTCCACTTAAACCGGGAGATCATTCTGCCATTATCCTGTCCTAACCTGGGAATGAAAAGAAAGCCTGCTTCACTCCCTAGGTGTCTGAAGATCTACTTGGTGAGAACAACATTCTGGAGAAGGTCATCTAATCTGGTTGTTGCCATTGCAGGCCCTCAAAATTGAAAAAAGTGTCCAGATCTATGATTGCTTGACGGATAATATTAGTAATTAAGAAAGCCTACACAGTAGCTGGAAACAAACCTGGATTCCAAATGCACGCTACTCGGGCTGTCTCGGCACCTTGGGCTGAGGCAGCTTGTGTCTCAACAGAACAGGTTCAAAAATGTAGAAATGTATACTCTCCATAGCTTTGGTTATATGAAAACCCAATCATATGCAAACAGAAAATTCTTACCCGAGAATGTATTTTCCTTGCCGCTTCCTACTTTTTTCGTTGTGGTCCAGGGTAAAGGGGGGTTCTGTGGATTTTATTAATTTCTTGCCCTACCTTGATAGGTTGAGATATTTTCTCCTCTTCATTCTACTGGAAAATGACAAGAAAAGAAATTCTGGGGTATGGTTTCTCATCCCATTGAGCTTGCCACTAGGTGGGGCCATGTTCTGACAACCTGGGTAGTTAGTATTTATGGCTGCCTGCTTATTGGCCAGTAAAGTGCACTGCCCTATGTTGCAAACAAATATTTTGAAATCACTTTTACTTATTTTATACATGAAATGGGAGTTTATTAAGCAAACCCTCTGTGGAGAGGGATATTAGTTTATCATTCAGTTACAATCTCAGGTAATGGTTACAGAACCTGGCAAAATACCAGTGGTATAGGTGCCAGTAATCAGTCTCCTAAATGGCTAAAAGAACGTTGTTCTGGAATATGCTCTCTAAATCTCTAATATTCCTATATTAGTTAATGCACACAGATATTTGCAGCTTGTTTTACTCCCATTATCCATCCCTCTGTTTTATTATTTAACTTTCTTGTCCAATTATATCTGTTCAAGTGTTTGCTTTTATTAGGACAGGTAAGAAGTGACCACACTCTTCTGCTCATCGTAAAACACAGCTGTAATGCGCATGGTTGATTGGTACACATTACTCTACTCCTAGCAACTGAACCCTCCAGCTGCTCTCTGTGGCTTATATCATAGATCTCTATGCTTTAAAGTTTTTTCTTGGTGAATGTTGTGATGCAGCTCCAAATCCTGGTTATTGGTCAAATTGTGTTCACAGGACATCCACTTGGATAGTATTTTGTGCCTTTTCATACTCTATACATTTGTATTGTTTTCTTTGTATTTCTTCATCTCTGCCTTCTTTAGTTTGGCCTTACTGAAATTTGACTGCAACTTTTGTCTTTATTAGGGCATTTTTTTCATTAGTGTAAACTGTGTGCTTTCAGAACACAGGGTCGAATATTTCTGGGAGACATACCACATTTGCTCGATTATAAGACAAGGTTTTTTTCAGAGGAAATAGGGGTCTGACTACAAGACTAAGATCAAGATCCCCAGCGGCGCTGCAGGAGACCCATATCCTCATCTCTGGCAGTGGGTGGACGTCTGCACGATGCGCGCAGACATCCTGCGCTACTGCCGGCACTTCTGCAGAGTGCCTATAGGGAGTATAAGGAATATCTGGGGGGCAGAGTGGCCTATAGGGGGTATAAGGTATATCTGTGGGTCAGAAGGTTGGAAGGTTGGCAAATTAAAGGAAATAGAGAAAAATATATTTTATTTTTATCATTTTACTAAATATGAAAATAGTTTCATTAATTAATATTACTCATAAACTTTTTTCGTCTAATATTAAGGCTTTTTCTTTTTTTTTCTAAATTAAATTCAATTTTCTTGGTCGTCTTATAATCAGGGTCGTCTTATAATACCAAATAAGGTACTTTTATTTAATTTTTATGTAAAAGATAAAATTATACCAAAAACATATTTCATCTTAAAAAATGTGTTAAAATTTTGATGTACATAGACTGGTAATTGGAATAATAATACAATAATAAAAACTAAAATCTATGCAGGCAGGCAAAACACTCGTCCTGGAAGTTTTTTCATTTGTATATTATGCAACCTTCCGAAAAACTACCTCAGGCCATCAGAAGCAATCCTAAAATCCATGCCCTTAAGCATCAGCAAACTCAATATAAAATCTTGGCACATGCGGATGACCTGTTCTTGGTATGTTTCCCAGACAGCGATCTCCCTACCAAACATCTTGAAAGGAACTACAAAATTAAAACGTTAAAATCATCTCTGAAAAAACATAGGCAAATATTTATTTTCATTTAAGATGCATGTTTTAAAAATAACCTTGCTTGGCACTCTGCCTAAATTACAAGGAAATGTGTTATATAGGTACATGCTCGGCCAGATCCTGTCATAAAAATCAAAACAAAAGCAATCAGCATAGGCTGCACTAAAATAAAAGAAGAATTCAAGGATTGCTGTCTCCAAATATATTTATTAGCAGCAGAATTTGTTATTGACTTGTAAAGTCAAAAATCTTCACCGGCCCATATTCCTCACTAATAGAAGACATAATAAAAAAATAAAAAAACCACAGTACTCTTAACATTTCCACTTACCCCAGAAGTATCCATCAGTATTCATAATAAAAAATAGTTCCATAATTCTACAATCTACAACAGTAGGTAATAGTCCTAAAAGTTAGACCTACAATCTTTACGCCACAACACTTGTATCGATAAAATCCAAACCAGGTATTAGGGGCATATTATTAATGATCTTACCAAAGTCTGTACATTCAATTATGGATTGTGGTTTGACACGGAGAGCTACAACCCAACTATTGACCACAATGTGTGCAAAGGGAAGAATGAGTATTGAATACCAAGTGTCTGATGTGCAGTCAAAAGAGCAAAATGTAGACTTCATATTCTCTATCTGTTGAAACATTTTATGAGCGTGTTTGGACTATGTTCAAGCCCTCCTGTGCTGATTTGGCTGGGACATCTGCCCTTTTGACTACCCAGTATCTTCTTGGTATCCTGGGGAAGTCTTTTGACTCTTTTGATGAACTGATACTACTTATATTTAATTTTATAAATGTGTCTCATCTGTTTGTCTCTTACAATATTAGTAAGGGGTTAATGAGGATTTAAACTTAATTGTTTAAATCTATTAAAGGTGAAGTCTCATGGAAAAAAATGTTTTCTCCTTCAAAATAAATTATGCCAATGTAGGCTAGGTAGCCATTGTTGTAAGTCTGAGATTTTGAGTGACTTTGCCTGCTTATATGGCACACTTAGCTCATTCTTTATGGCAACTCTTTTGTGGTTCCTCCATAGAGTTTCATTAGTCAAAGTGTCCACTCAGACTGAGCCATTCTATTGATTACCACAGGCAGAATGACAAGGAGTCAAGGTTTTTGTTTTGTAGATTCGCCTACAGTAACAGCTAGAACGCATACTAATGACTAATACACAGCTGAATGAAAACATTCACAATATTTCTTAAACATATTTTTTATCTGAACATAATATAAACATATGAAAAATCAAGTGAGTTTCCCTTAAGGGGTATTCATAGGGGTAAAATCACACATTCAGTCCTTTGTATTTTGTTACTGGTAATGGCAGAAATTTCTCTATATAATTTAATTACTGTATTGTTAATGCTTATCCTAATGTCATTATGCTTGTTTTTCCTTAGCTTATATATTCTGGATATTGAAAATGAGAATAAAATTTGATTTACAAATATACATTTCACTGAACCATATATAATTGGATATTATGAAAAAATATGTAAGCCATCTCTGCTTTTACAACTTGCTGCATGTATCATTTTTATAAAATACCATGAGAAATATATACACTATTTATTACATTTTCTTTATATTCTGCTGCCATGTGCCCATTTTTTTGCATCTGTCAGATACCCTATAAAATTGGTCACAAAACTAGATTCCAAAATTAGGAAGGTATGTGTACAAAAAATGTCTGATCAAAGCTAGCTAGTGTATTATTTAAGTACTGATCTTATGATCCCAGCATATAATAATAATAATAATAATAAATAAATAATAATAAGCAAGAGAATATTCATTTATTGAACCAGTCCCAATATTTAAAGCAACAGATGACATAAACAGTGAAAATGTTACTCGCATAAAATGTAGTTATTTAGATGGAAGAAGTTAAGTTTTTACCCTTCTAGTCCTGGAGGTGTTTACATCACCCTCACCCCCCCCGGCACCCAAGGGGTTAATCCGTGACATGTTCTCCACGAGTACATGTGATTACTCATCTCTCCCTAGCTGTAGTGAAGCATAAACTCATCAGCAATAGCTGAGCAGAGGCATAGAGAGGGCAAGACGGAGGACTACTCATCCCTGCATCTGCTGTCATGGAGCTGAGCACACAGCAGTTTTTCTCTGTCCTGGGACTCCTCTTTTGCATTAAACTTGCCCTGCAGTTTTTGGGATTTATAAAGTACCTGTTTCCACATCTGTGGGGATCCTTACCTCTCTGTTTCTTTCGCTCAATGGGAGAATGGGCAGGTAATGTGATAAATTATTATAATCTGTCATTGGTAAAACAGAATCAGTATTTGTTTTATTTCCCAAACAATCATTTTTTTTGTACTTTATAACTAATCTAAAATTTCAGCTTCCAGTATTTATTAAAATTGCAGCAATATTCATATATAATATTCCCTTTATCTCTGATGCAATATAAAATGAGTTATTTTCCCTAGAGGTTTTGAAGATGCATGTTATCATAACCTCATATCACCTTGAATATCCTTGTAATTTAAAATATAAAAAATATCAAAAGGGATTTTGAAAGGTAATTTTGGTAAAAAAAACAAAAAGCATTTAAAAACAGTTTTGGGTATTATGTTTCTGGTTCAGATACAAGTTGTGAGGGGTGAGTGCATTCTTCAGAATGGGTGTAGCAAACTGTTAAGGGAACAAAATATAATATATAAATTCTAACCACTTTTATAATAATCCTAATAATATAGCAGTAGTTTGATAAAAGGTTTTTAATGTAGTGAATCTGAGAATTATTGTGTAGAAATGATACAAGTCAGTTTGAGAATGTGCCCCCTATAATTTTAGTGGTATCAGAGATCAGTGTATGTAGTAAAGAAGCAAGGGCTAGTGCAATCAAGCCAAATATTTACATTTCAAAAATTGTGGGAAATATAAGTGTTTGATAACTTTCTAAATCAGGGGACATAATCTTCAATACAACATATGAACAGGGGCTTTAACAACTTCACGGGTTCTGTGAATAACTATGGTGAGGATGTAATGTTTCTCTATGTGTACAGTCTTATAGCACTAGCATCCTACCTTATGTTACAAATGATGTTGTATTACAGATATCCTACTCTTGGCATGTCTTTAATGATTGTGAGCAGATATGTTCCAATACCATTGCCATAAAAAGTTTACATTCAAATGCGATTGTTATAGTAGGATACCTGTGAGCGCATGCTAGCGTGTTACTGTCTCTAGGTTTGTAAAGGGAAAGAAAGAAACACAGACAAAACACAAGGGATTGCTTCAACAGTTCCAAAAAATCTATTCATTATTTTATTAAATTGTATTCGTTATAAGAAGTTTTGTTTTAGACACCAAAAAAACCTGAATTGGTTATGGGAAATGTATAATACAGTGTATTTTGCTTTGTAAATTATGAAACCCAGATTATTTTTTTTATTATTCTTATTTATTATATATTACATTATACCTGGTAGATTGATAAAACCAATTGCTTTTCATAATGTAACTGGTGTATGATGTATGATAGTCCTTCAATACATTCCTACCATCGTATATATAAGTCCGATTGCATTGCTATAATTGTAAACTAAGTTGTTTTTGGAACCCTGGGCATACCACAATAAGGAAAAGGTGACTACAAGGTATCTTGAAATATTGAAAAATCTGTGAAATTCTTCCATATAGACAATGAGACGAGAAAGAAATCATTATGATAGTTTTACAATAATTTGCTTTATGTGGCACAAAATCACTGGAAGATCTGCAAAAAAAAAAAAAACGATCCGAGAAAAAATGATAAATCAAAGATTAAAAAAAGGACAATTGAGAGGAGAGGACCTAAGAAAAGTGGAAGGCAATGGATTTTAAAATTGCCTTTTACCAAAGGCAACTATATTGTAAACCCATGAGGTTAGTATAATAAGGATCCATGGACTATATTTGCATTAAACTAAAGATAGTGGCCTATAGTCTGTAAAACAGCATGCGGAGCACTTGCTCTCCTTATCAGCCCTTCCCTGGAAAGCCACCTTAAAAATAGTGGTTAGATAAGACTTCTGTTTAGAATAAGAACTTGATCTTGGCACAGCTCAGTTTCAGGGGAAAACATGTGGATCTCAACTTCTAATTTGCCCCGGCAGGACTCAAGGGGAGTTGGTACCTCTATGAAAATTGTATCTGTTACAAGTACGGTTTCTAATAATCACAGTTACATTTATTCAGAGTCTACTCCCAAAGAACCTTCAGCATTCACCCTCCCTCCCGACATTCAAGAAACATCTGAAAACCCACTTCTTCAGAGAAGCCGCACCATTTTAGCTGCTAGAACTTCCTTGTCATCGATACACCCACCACACTACTTCTCACCCTTTCTCTATGCCTTATGTTTGTCACCCCATTTCCCTCTAGATTGTAAGCTTGCGAGCAGGGCTCTCTCCACCAAATGTATCGGTTTGTCTTAGTCTGTCAATTCTTGTCTTGTCATATTGAATTTATGTATTGTATTAAGCGCTGCGTAAACTGTTGGCGCTATATAAATAAAAGATAATAA
Organism: Spea multiplicata; assembly: GCA_009364415.1. NCBI lineage: Eukaryota > Metazoa > Chordata > Amphibia > Anura > Pelobatidae > Spea > Spea multiplicata. The sequence goes on along the minus strand of VKOC01020240.1, from coordinate 17,498 downwards.
TAATAATTCAGCAATCCTATTAAAGTGAAGTTGCGATGGCCTTTGACTTCTCAATTTGGAATCCTGAAAATGTCAGTGCAAAGTGCATTGTCAGCAACAGAGATCTCATAAGCACTTTACAATGAGGCCATGGATGGAGACAAGTCCTCCATAAAATCATAGAGGAGCCAACATGGTTGAACCTGACGTTGCTTCAGTTAAGGATTCTTGCTGTGACCAATCAAGTTATCTACTGAGCTAAAACATATGGGTTTGTGACTCAACTAGCAGATGTTCCCCAGAAAACACTATTAAATGAGCTTATCCATCCAGAAATATTTTGTCACCAAAATAATGCGAATGTGATGTAATTCCAACGTGAGATTGGCATTTCTTCTCATATGGCAATAATTATAATTTCTCTTCTTTCTTTCATGTATTCATACTGTCACTCTTTTTTTTCTTAAAACCGTCACTCCAGCTGTTGACAGGCAGTAAAAAGAAGTCTGTTTTGTATGCGATGCAGGATTTTTTCTTAATTATTCTCTTTGTAAAAGTGTGTGTTTTCCTTAAGACGGAAAGAACTGAACGTTACACAATTACAGAAACACAGAGCACGCATCTATGAGAAAATCTTTCACACTTAGGTGATGTTTATGGTACTGGGACTAGAGTGAGTGTTGTCATGTCTTTGTCATTGTCACGGGGTACACAGAAATCTCTTCCGTTATTGTTACTCTTGAAAAAAATACTCAATATCAACTTAGGAACCAGACCGCCTTGTTAAAATATGCCCAATTCCTTTAAAGGTCCCCATGCTAAAGAAGTACAGTGTATGGGTATTTAATGTATGGATACAGGGAGCATACACTTGTGTGGGACTGTGGGAGCCCCTTCAGAGCCTGGGTCTCATGCAACTCATGGCTTTACCCACTAATGGCATCGTGAAAATAATATTCTGAAATGAAAAGGATTTATACACCTTGCACATTCAATAGCTTCATCAAATTATCTGACAACCAGAGCTATGTCTACATGTACAGTTGGACTGCTACAGGCTATGACCACTTGGAGGGATTCTAAACCAAAGGAACCAGGTCACCCTATCTTGCTGTCACTTGTGTAGAAACGGCTTTGTGTAGGTTTCCCACGTGATCACCGATATCCCATGCAAACTAAGTTAACACAAATTAATCTCAACAACACAAGTGAAGCTATGTATAGCCTTCTTCTGCAACTCTTAGCACCAAGTACTATGCTATTTTAAGCTTTCAGTATGACTAAAAATGAGGCCACTCAAATATTTCAAAAAAATCTAAAAGATCTTGTTACTGCTGCCAATTTACAAATTTCGGGTTACAAACACTTTTTTGTCAATGTTCTGTTAAATGTACCTTGCATTGTAATATATGCTCTATGAGTTATTTCCCTTTAAGTTTACTCTGAATATAAGCTACATTTTAATTTATAAAGATTGCTTTATGCCATTAGTACAGAACTTCCCTTCAGTTTTGCTTCTGGATATTATCTAGCACCAAGATTTTAGTAGCAGGAAGAAGTATAGGAAATTAGGAAATGAAGGGGAAATAAATATTGCTCTTCGGTCGGTGTAATGATAGTAGATTTTAATTACTGATTCTTCTTGTGAATGAGAAGAATTAGAAAAAAAACCACAGACCGAAATAGAGAGCATAAGGAATCAGATCTATTTGTCCCACTAAACCGAACATGACAGATATCAACTTGGGAGGTGAATATATGCTCGTTCATACTATGCAGTCAGGTAGTAGGATCCTCTTTCCCCCACATGGTGTGAAGTATGGATTTATGAATGTGTGTTCTCTTGTGATTGTGGCCCTGATAAGCTCTATGTAACTATAACATGCTATTTGGGTGGTATTATCACTCAGGTTGCTAAATGTCAGACAGCATAACTGCAATTACTTAACGGCAGATCACAGAGTGTTAATATTTGGAATAATAAAAAAAAGGTTTAACTATAGGAAAAGTACAAAAATCCCCATTGCTCAAAAAACAAATAAGCAGAGCAAATAAATGGCGTAAAACATGTCACAGTGACCAGGACAGTAGAAGCAGAAAAACAGGACAATACGCTTTTCTAGGGTCAAACCGTTAGCCTGACTTTATTTAAGGATATTATATGTCCTTATATGGATTCACATGTACTCCCTGTATGTCATTTGTTACTTTTGTCTTTAATTCCACTTCATATAGCCATTTTCTGTAAGTGAATGGTATCCTGGAAGTGTCGTTCTTTTTTTTCCCACTCTTCCTAATTTTACCCAATTACAAGTTTTTTTTTCTCTCCTGATCTGCTTACCTTTAAGTCCCCATCTGTTCAGAATAATCTACTGCAAACTATTGTAGTGTCCTGGTAAGAGCTTCCAAATGTTTCTAATAATAGTCCTTTAGAATTAGACTGTGAATATAGTTACAAGTTAAATCTTTGAGAGAGAAAAATCAGGACGATCAGCAATCATGAAATCATATTACAGTTGGTTCCAGACTATAAGACCCTTGGAATCTGCTCACTGGACTGAAGCTGATGAGAAAAAAAAGAACTGGGTTCAGGATCAAACCCTGACGGTTCCTATTATGCCTCTCTTCTACATCTTGCTCTGTCAGTAAAAATATGGATTATTCTAAAGTATCATTCTTAAACTTTTGGTATTCTTTTTATTTTGGTCTGATGAATACACGTGAACCATAAATTACAGGATTATTCTCCAGAAAGTAATGTGGTAGGTACCTTTATAAATCATTAACATATAGTAATATACTATATATTATATTATTAGCATATAGTATATACTATATATATATATTTTGAGACACAAGACATCTACGATATATGTGTATATATATTATATATATATATATATATTAGTATTAAGAGGATGCTCATTCTGTATTGAACAAGGTTGACATTATTTTTATAAAATATCCTTAGAATCAAAATATTTTCAATCAGATGGCTCCCTGGTGTCAGAATAGACAGTCTGGTTCTTACAGAATAATTGGAACTTGGAAAATATTCATCCAAACACTTCACGTTTTGATTATGTTTCCAATCTTAAGAGAGGTAGGTGGGATATCTGCTTAGGTATCAAAAGTAACCCTTTGATATGCCCCAAAATATACTTTTTTATATTCAGTAAAAAAGTATTGTTCATAAAAAATTCTTTAACTTCCTTAGATCTGTGGCTTAAGAGCCTACTTAAAATTTGGTCTTCTCCTGGACCTTTTCCCGGGATGACTTTCTTTTCAGTAATGGGAGACAAAAGGCTTGCATGCTATGCCAATTTCTCTATTTATTTAGTTTATTCTTAAGCTGTTTTGCATCATTCTTAAATGTGGTTTGTGCCAATTATTTTGTGAGAGGAATTCAGAGATTTTACCATTTTCCACAAATAAGAACATCATGTTTTTACTAATGCACATGTTACTCAACATCTTGAATGATAGGGAAAATGCTCAAGCGATTTTGAGCATTTTCCGGTACTGGTATAAAGAATGCGAACCATGAATGTCATGAATGTTTATTTATGTAAATGTTGTGCGTGTTTTAGTTGCAAGGTACTCATCTATTTACTTGCTAATTAATCACATTGGCAGTGTCTTTATAGTTGGATGGGATATTCATTCCTTTATTAAACTCAGGAAAAACTTCCTCTTCATGGTCCAACATCTCATGAAGCTTATTGGCTGCTTAAAACCAATCAGAGGCAGAAAAGTTATCCGATTGAAATCAATTGGAATGTTTTCCACACATGCATACAAGGGTCTTGTTAGACCCTCCTAGAGCTGACTGGTGGCTTAGGGCACCACCCCCAGTCACCTCTGCCTCTGTGATCGGATCCTCTGTACATTAAAATCTACTGTAGTCTATGGAGACCTTGTGGAGCTGGCACAACCTCCATAGCGTAAATAGGTCAGGTGGGGAGATCAAAGATCTCCATTGTAACCAGCTCCATTGTAACCATTGTTCAGCAGGATACCGGGGCACTTGATTGCCTGAGAGAGCAATATGCCCCCTGGTTTTGTACCAGGGGGACTGCTGTCTTTTTACTATGGAAAGTTAACAAAGGCAAGTTTTTAGTTTTAGAATGGCAAAGTCGGCTGTACATCATGTGTAGTCAAAATTAAGAGTGATACACTTTAACCTAAGAACTTCTAAAGGGTGGTTACTGAAGAAATGGAAAAGGTAGGTGGTGATTATGTGGTGATTAAAAACATCAATAACGATAAAAGGTCAATAAACTATTATTATCGTTTTACTTCGGAAGGTCTTGAAGATGAAATGCTGAAAACCTGTTTTTTATTTGAAAACTATAATTAACATTGCCTTCTGGGACATTTCAACTATAATATATTTAATTGCGTTTTAGACAATTCTAAACAAAGCAGATATTTTTGGAAACCTGTTCACAACCAAGATGGTGTTATACATTCATAAATGTTTTTAAACTAACATAATACTAACATAATACAACATGCAAATAAAAGAATATCTTTATATATAGATTCCATTATTTCCAGTAGATATGTTGCTTAAATACAGTAATGGAAGTTGTGATTGCTTCAGAACTATGGACAGCTGCCGAACAATGAAGATTGCACCAAGTTCTTTCCACTCATGTAATGCATAGTGAAATAAAAATATGAATATGTTATGATTGATTACGTACCACGATAATTTAATGATCCTGGATTAGAAACTTTTGCCTGTACATGAGTACATATATTCCACACTACATAATGTGGTTATGATTATATTATAATAAAAAACAATATATTTTGGTTTTTCAGTTGTGACTGGAGCTGGAGATGGCATTGGTAAAGCATATGCAGTCGAGGTAAGGGAAATATGAGTGAACATAATTTTGTCTTTCCAAAATAATCATTTGTGCTACCCTTTATCACCCTTGATGAGTAATTTTCTTCCAAACATTCAGTTATGTACTTTTTTGATAATACTTATGTTTCTTTTAATTACTTTGGATGGACTTTGTTTTAGAAATAATAATCACACAATTTAAAGGAGCCAATAAGATTTGCTCTTCAAAGACAATGAAAGGTGCTGATTAGCATAATTATTGTGTGGTTGCACAACATTTAGTATAGCTTCCATTATGATTTTATTGATTTCTATTTGTATTCAGGCATTATGGTTTATTATATGTTCCAGCTTGTAATGTAGCTCTGTAGTAGGAGGGCTTATTTTTATCATGTCTTATTTTTATCATATCTTGATGTCAGATTACACATCGTTGTAGTTGGGACATCATATGTATTCTGGTCCATGGATCTCCCATTTCCATACTGATAGCAAGAGAAGGCAAAACCTGGCCAGTGGAAGTAGAACCAGTCGATAGGGTTGGATTAGCCAATGTTGGCTGGAAATAACAAGCAAGTTAACTATACTTTTTACAGTGTGATCTTTCATTGTCCAGGAGAAATTCACCTTGATTGGTTCTCCATAACACACAAAAACAGACTGGGGATGAAATGCTGTATCTCTGCTTCTCTGACTCCTATGGCCGCTGCTGTTGAAGGGAGGGGGAATCCTGACATAACTTTAATCCTTGTTTTCTTCACAAGCAGAGAGCCATGTAGCTTTCACTTTTAATGACTGCAGCATGTCACTAAAAAGGAGCTAATTACTGGTTAATACTCGTATGACAGAAAGGAATCATACTCCAGAAATGGAGTCTGATATTTGTGACCCATTGTTAATCAGACCCTGTGGCCCACCTATCATTTTCCTACACCATTTTCAACACCACTGCAAATTGATGGTTTAGTGCAGTGGGGATCACATCAATGGTCTCTGCAGATCTGAGATAAATTTATTGCTGGAAAATTACATCATCCCTGGCGAAAAAATGCACACGAGGGAGAGCAGTAAGCAGTGGCATTATGTTTAAGGCCTGAAGAGGAAGACCTGCTGGCCCCTACCAAAGAGCTACCCTGATTCAATAAATAAACTCGCCCCATGGAGGTGAAATGTAAGCATCCGAGGCTTGTGCATCTAAAAGTTGAACAAAGATTCACCTGCACCTGCAAATAGTCCAATATATAGCACATTCCCTGGTACCAAAAAGGTTAAACGGAATATAATATGACTTATAAAAAGTGTTTTATTTGCCATTAGCCGAGTTCAAACTCTTCACAGTGATTCACTTGTTATCATTCCTTTCATAGTTCTTAAGCAGTCTTACAGGAACAGATTAGTGGGTAGGAGCCTTACATGGTGTAAAGGCTGTCTTCTCAGTCTGAGCTCACTTGGCAAACCTGGGGCTTCTTTATTGGCATGTGTTTTAGGTCTAGGTCAAATATTTCTTTGCTTACATAAATGTACTGATGCACTGAGCTAAAGTACACAATCGTAAAATGTCACTAAGGCACAAATTAAAAATACATGTTCTGAGTGATTGTTTGGGTTACCTATGTAACATTATGTTGCTATGTATAAAATTAGGTAAATACTGTACACACATATACAACAATATTATAATATAATGATTTTTTCTAATTAAATGGCAATAAAATTGTTTACCAAACATCTGTATAGTTGGCAGGGGTGTGCCTATATATATTTGGCACCCTGGGTGGATCATATACATGGTACCCCCACTTTAAAATGTAAAAACACCTACAAAAAATGTAATGTTTGCAAAAATATTGATTGCAAAAATTTGTAAACTGTATGACTGATGGACAACTGGAAAAAACTTGAAATACAAGAAATAAAACATATTAAAGAAATTTAAATAAATAACAGTTACTGAACAGATAAAATGGCTTTTTATAATAACAAACCACACAAACAGTGATACAGCATAACTCCCATCACTATATACTGAGCTAGGCATTGACAGTGGTACAGTATAACTCCCATCACTAAATATGAAGCCGGACATTAATGGCGATACATCATAACTCCCATCACTATACAAAGTCAGATGTTGATGGTGATACAGTATAACTCCCATCAAAATATATGAAGCAAGACATTGACATGGTACAGCAACACTCCTATTACTATATACTGGAGCCAGACACAGAAAATGGTACAGCATAACCCCATCACACTCTAACTCAGACTTTCTCACAGTCTGACAATGCCTCCCTACCTTTCCTGTGTCCCTGTCTCATTTTCTGCAGCTCTCCTTCTTCTTCCTCCTCTTCTGTCTTTGTTTTCTGAATAAAAGCAGTGTGCATGGCTTCAGTGCCGAGTGGAAGGGATATAACATCATCAAAAGCCGGCGAATATCACAAGTAATCAGGATACAGAGGTCCCGCTCCCTTGATATTGGGCCGGTTAGAGGGTGATCCCTTGGTGGACAGTATAATCTGTCTCTGGAGGGGCTGGCCCTGGTACCACCCCCCTGATGAGTGTCACAGGGGGAAGCCTGCCACCCTCAGCCCCCACATATTGTTGGTACCCCCTTCCTGGGCCATATTGTGCTGACCTCCCACTAAACACCAATTCAATAGCAATCCATTCCTAATTTGTCTCAAGTAGCCAATGTGGAAAAGAACACACTGCTGCTAAATATATTTCCCCTGTGTTTGCTACAGAAGTCTTTGGGAATTCAATTGAACACACATAAGGTATGGCCCAATAAGGCTAAACTATGCTTAGGCTGACAAATCATAATTAATCATCGAAACAGTAGTAATTACAGCAGGAAAAAATAGGGCAGGCTAGATGTGCTGAATAGTTTTTATATGCCTTCAAAGTCTATGTTTCTATGCATGTTAATTAAAATGCATTTATTATTCTAAACCAATAATGTCTTATCTCAAGAACATTAAAGCAGAAATACTTGTGTACAATTTATTTTTCTAGCTTGCCAATCGTGGCATGAATATTGTGATGATCAGCCGAACTCTTGAAAAAATGCAAAGAGTTGCCAACGAAATTGGTAAGATTTTAAAGCCATTAGTGAATCTCTGTCTTATTAGCAGTTCCACACATATTACGGTAATTTGTGGATATGTTATAAGTAAGATGAAAGATATGCATTTTATTGAAACAATCACAACCATCAATTTATGTTAATGGGTTTGCCATGCAGTTAGTCATGGGGGAGCCAAGCGTCTCTGATATCTGCTGACCATTAGTATTTAGCCCCATCTTTCCTATAACTGCACTTTTATATATAATAACACACATTAAAACCTACTTTTCATGTCTATTATATTTTACCCCTGGTGATTTAGTCAGGTTTTGGTAGTTGCCTCTGCACAGAGTGCTTCCTCAGCTACGTGCAACATATGACATCATAGCCTGGTGTCCAGGCTCAACAGACATGGGTTGGTCGGAAATCTGATGTCCACAATTGGCCTTGCTGTCTATATTTGGTGGCACCTGGCCACTTTCAGTTGAATTCTGTGGTGCTGTAATCTAAATCTAATGTCTTTATGATCATGAGATGCTTTGTGATTTAATTTATATATTGAACAGAACAGTCTACAGGAAGACATGTCAAGATCATACAAGCTGACTTCACAAACAATAACATTTATGAACACATTAATGAAAATCTAAAAGGTCTGGAGATTGGAGTTCTGGGTAAGGTGTGATTTTGGGAACTTTTGCCATATTTTACTTAACACCAAAACATATGCTACATTATAACCAATATTTACTTGTAAATAAAAATTGTGAGAATTCTCATAATGCAATTCTGAGTCATTGTATTGATGCACTGCCCTCCAAATAGTAAATATATTTTGAAAGGAAATCTCAAAATGCCCTAGTTAATAAGGCAGTATGTCATAGAATACCTGAGTCTGCCACTCGTGCGGTAGTGTATCCTCAGATCGAAACAGGTCTTTTAATGCAGTTTTTGTGTGACGTCATATACTCTTTTCTTAGGAAGTGTTTAGTTGATCAGTCCCGAATGTCATTATTAAAACTAGTATGATAGTTATGAAGATATGATCAGTAGCATCTCCAGGAAATGTATTTTGGGTCAGACAGAGGGCACCATACAAAAATGTGGAGCACGTTCATAAGCTTCGATGGCATGGACGGGATACCAATGGTTTCATAAAGGACGACTGCCACAAGTGGGAAAATCACTGGTGGAATGTTAATACCCACACCAGCTGCCAGGAGGCAGCCACCATGCGAGTAACAGGGCAATACTCACTCCCTCCTCTTTTATGATCATTTCCAGATGTTACATTTATATAATGTTAATTGTATCATTTGTTAGCATTAGGTTTGAAAGGCAAAATAATTCTGTGGTATACTTAAATATGAGTTTGTTACCTTTCATTCAGTTAACAATGTTGGAATGCTTCATAACCCTGACCCATGCCGTTTTCTTAGTGGACCAGACAATGACAAGGTAGGCGATTCAGAGATATATCAGTCTATAGCTTTAAATATAACTTTAGATAATACATATTTTACAAGCTATGTCAAATGGGATCCTCATCTTTTTGTACTTTTAATGTAACAATTACAGGAAAACTCCAGTGTCACAGGCAGCCTCCCGAACAGTGAATGCATATGTACTGTATATAAGTACTTTGGAAAGTCCTGATACCTACTGTACAGGGCTACATGTGGTGAGGATAGGAAGAAGCCAGGTGAAGGTCACCAGTGTTGTATTAGGTAGGGTTTATAAATTCAAATGTTATATATAGAAAAAGCTTATGCAACAAGAAAGTTTTGGTTGCGCTTGCGCAATTTCTCGCTTGTGTATCGCAACTAGCTCTCGCTGAGCAAAAAGGCGGGAAAACTATATAAATAGGCAAACAGCTTTCTGTCTATACTGACCTTATTAGAGTCTGGTGAACAACAGCTTTGCAGGAGAGCTGAGGGCATGATGTAGGAGCTGTTGAACAGGGGCGCACACTCCCGCCCAATAATAAAAAAGGTGTGTGTGTGTGTGTATATATATATATATATATATATTATATATATATATATATATGTTATATATATATATATGTGTGTATATATATATATATATATACACCACATATATATATATACATATATATATATATAAAAAACAAAAACTGTCTGTGCTGTCTGAGCATAATTAAGCTCACCCGCCACGTCAAGGCACACTCTCAATAGTGGGCACACAAAGCAGTTTATACTGCTACCAAAACCAGATTAATGTGTTGGGGGAGGTGCAATTAACCCCCCCTCCCAATTAACCCTTGGACAGCAAGCTGCAACCAGACTGATGAGGAGACAACAACCTCAAATATGTGCAAACAGGGAAAAGAAAAAATGTTGGTGCGATAAGCTAGTCTCATGCTCAAATAATACGAATGTATAATACGAGGCCTACCAAACAGGTGTAAGCATGCTGCAGACAGTTTTTGTTTTTTTGTACAGCCAATACACCGTATTTGCTTACATCGGTTTGGTAGGCCTCGTATTATACATTTGTATATTTGGTTTTACGTGTTTTTATTTCAAGCTATTAGTTTATCCATTACAACCACATGTATGTTTTCTCATGAGCATCCATTTAACCTGCAACAAAAATATATAAAATAAAATACTTACTTTAGTGAGAAGCAGCAACTCTAGAGCTGCAGCAGAATTCCCTCTCCATTCGACATGTTGCTCCCTTGACTGGCTAGTTGAACTCTTGAATTGAATGGGTGCAGTTTCTGGGCATGAACATGGGGTTTCATTAGATCTCTCTGGAATGCTCAGCGAGCCACCACTGGTGCTGACTGTTGGTAAGTATATTAAGTGTCAGAAGATGTGTTTCGCCAGGAAAGGAAATAGCTGGGCAGTGGGCAGGGGCATACCAAGAAACCACTGGGCCCTAGTGGTAAAAATTGCCCCCCCCCTTACACAATCACACATCCATGCTCACACAAGTACACATGCATGCTCACACATACAAGTCCACATCCATGATCTCACACGCAAGTCCAGATCGATGATCACACACACACAAGTACACATCAATGCTTAAACACACACGTGCACATCCATGATCACACACATGCATATATATATACAGCGGCGTAACTAGAAACCTCAGGGCCCCGGTGCGAGAATCTGTTAAGGCGGCGGCGGCTTCGGTGGCGAGCAGAGGAGTCCTGTATTTCTGTCAGTCAGGGGGGCCCAAGAGTTGCCGAGGGGGCCTCCCTGACTGGCAAAACTCCAGGGCCTGGTCCAGTTGCGACCCCTGCGACCCCACTGTATATATATAATATATATATATATATATATATAATATATACAAACACATATACACATATCTCTCCTGCCCCCGCTCCTGCAGCTTTCTCTCTGGCTGCTCGGAGCACACTGTGCAAGCAGCAGGATTGGTGCAGTCCAGGTGGGAACGGCCCTTTCAAAAATATTTTGAACTGACACGGGGAGACAGGAAGAAGGGGTCGCAGGGGTCACACCGGGCCTCCTAGAGACCCCTGTAGTTACGCCAGTGGCGGAGGGGTGAGCTCATATTCATTAAAGGGCGTATGATGGCTTGAGTGTTCCTTTAACCCCTTCGCGACCTTTGCCGGTTCAGGACCGTCATGACAAGAAGGTCACTAAATGACCTTTGACGGTTCTGAACCGTCAAAAAGTTAAATAAGCTTAGAAAGTGATCAAGGATCACTTTCTTCGCTTAAACGGCCTTGCTGCAATGCCTCGATGTCGAGGCATTCAGCAAGGCCGAGATCGGCATCGGGGGCCATGTCTGGCCCCTCCCCGGGGCGTCAACAGCCGCCATACATTGTATGGCGGCGGACGCCCGTTTTAAAAGCGTTTAGGAGGCGATCAACGATCGCCTCCTAAACTTAAATGGTGTCGCTGGAATGCCTCGATCAGGAGGCATCCAGCGACACCAAACACTTACCTTTCGATGGGCTGTGACCGCTCCAGAGAGCGGTCACAGCCGCAGCTGCCGGTGATCTTCGCCAACAATAAAGATGGCCGCCGCTCTGTTAAAAAGAAACAAACAAGAAAAAGTTCGCTAGATGGTCTCCAGACCCTCTAGAGAACTGGCTCCACTTGCTGGTTGAATACAGGTACTGCATTCAACCATGCAAGTCAATGGAGCCCAGCTTTCTAATCACTATGTGATTAGTAAAATATTCAAAAAAAATAATAAAAAATGGAAAAAAAAATAAAAAAAAATGTGCTAACATTTAAAAATAATTATGCAGTGATGTCACTAGATGAACCATCCAGTACCAGCAAAATGTGTAAAAAATATATAAAAAAAGTATTAAAAAAATAAAACAAATATAAAAAATAAAGTTTATTATTTTGAGCAAGTGCTAAAATTTCTCAAAAATCTCAACAAAGAGTTAAAATAAAAGCACTTCAAATACCCAAGGGGTGTCTAATATAAAAAAAAATGGCTGATGGGGTAAATTGGAGTGGCCTAGATAGGGCATAGGTACAGACTGACCAAAATGGAGAAAAAAAGCGCACTTCCCAAATGTGGCATTTTAAATCTGAAACAACCCGACAAACCCATGCATGTGGGGTATCACTGCACTCAGGAGATGTTCCTGAACACATATTGGGGGGTTGTTTGACAGTGCCATATACCAGGACCTGTATATCTATAACTAAAGTACAATTTGTGTGAAAAAAATTACTATTACAAAGTTTGACAAAGTGTAGTTCTATAATTGGTGCATGGAAAGGGTTAAATAACAGCATTCGGAATACCCTGGGGTGTCTAGTTTTCCAAAATATATGGTTTGAATGGGTTAAATTGAGTTAACCGGCTTCAAAGATGTTCCAAAGAGGAGATGGAGGCAGACTGACCAAATGACCACCTGAATTACGCATGCCCCAAAAGTAGCCTTTTACCAGCCAAACAATCTGACAAACCCATGCATGTGGGGTATCGCTGTACTCAGGAGATGTTCCTGAACACATATTGGGGTGTTGTTTGATAGTGACATATACCAGGACCTGTATATCTATAACTAAAGTACAATTTGTGTGGGGAAAAAAATAAAAAAAATTACTATTACAAAGTTTGACAAAGTGTAGTTGTATAATTGGTGCATGGAAAGGGTTAAAATAACAGCATTTGGAATACCCTGGGGTGTCTAGTTTTCAAAAATATATGGTTTGAATGGGTTAAATTGAGTTAACCTGCTTCAAAGATGTTCCAAAGAGGAGATGGAGGCAGAATGACCAGATTTGTTAAAAAAGATTTGGAAATCATAAAACGCTGCTTGTACTTATTGCCCTATAACGTACAAAAAACAGCAAAAAAACATAAAAACATTGGGTATTTCTAAACTCAGGACAAGTAGTAGAATCTATTTAGCTAGTTTTTTTAATTGCTTTTTTAGGTGAGTAAAAGATTTTTCAAATAAAAGTCATAAAATGTGTTTTTTTTCAATTTTTCACCATGTTTTTATTAATTTTTTTATAGTAAACAAGATGATACGATCACAATAAAGGTATCTGAAGAAAGCCCATCTTGTCCTGAAAAAAACAATATATAACTTATGTGGGTACACTAAATTGGTCAGGAGAAAATTACACCTGAACACAAGCACCACAAAAGTGTCAAAACAGCCTCGGTCCCACAGGGTAGAAAACGAAAAATGAGCCCGGTCCTTAAGGGGTTAAAAGTAATTTTCTATTACATTTAGATGTCATGCACACAACTTACTGAAGTGAAAATACCTCATAGAACATTCTGTATAATCTTTCTTCTTCTTCTCGTATAATAAACAGTGCAGTTTCTGCCAGAAAAAAAATCTGTATAGTTTAAAACAGCACATGCAATACCCATCCTGAAATGACATATCCTCATAGTAACATACAGAGCATGCTTTTTGACCATCCAACAGTTAAAAGATAAACTTTTGCAAAGTTAATTTCAAGTGATAACCTGATTTGTTTTTCTTCTACTTTCAGAATCTGATTAATTGCAACATCACTTCAACTGTGAAGGTAAGCCATAGTTAATTTCGTGGTTATCTGCTTGAAATTATTAGTTAGAACACTGGCATCATATAATATACTAATTTGTACTTTAAACCTTGATGACTGCCTAGCTGAACACCATGGTTTATTTACCTGTAGCGCTGCTCTAGTTCTGACCCAGGGCAGCGTCCCAGCCGCCATCTTTATACAGGGCACCGGGGTATGACATCATGTTTTGTGCGATTAAGGCGTGCAGTGTCTTTTAATGCATTCTCTATAGTGTAAATGGGCCAGCTGGGGAGATCATATATTTCGTCTGTAACTGGCCCATTGAGCAGCAACCCACTGGGGAGCCTGATCACCCAGGAGGTGAACTTCCACCATAGCCATCATCAGATGCATTTTACCTGCAGTATTACATAAAGCCACCAGGTTGCCTAGATTAATTTGAGCTTTAGGGATCATTTGTACCTTGGACACTTTTTGGTTCTCCGTTTATGGGGTTTCTGTATAGTCCCTTTTGGCAACAATGGATGGTGCACATTGGGTGCCATCTGCCAAGTATGTTTTGAGCCAGTACATTACTAGGGCATTAGCTCAGCATTAGCCCTAAGCTGAAAAGGACCAAATTGTCATTTGAAACACAATAAAATTGTTTTGGCAGACAATTCTTTTCATGAAAAATAAACAGCAACAGTATTCCTTTGAAAATGTATTTCATAAAAGTAACAGCAAGAAAGCAGTACAACAAATTCCTTATGCGTTTTGTGCTTGTACCAAGAGATTAATTATATGATCTCTATGATTAGGCACTTGTTACAACCATGTAAGCCGTTTGAGAGGCCAGAATAATGCAGATATATTCCTGGAGAAAGAGAGGTGCAGAAATCCTTCTGTTTCTCAGCGAAAGTGTTTTCATTATTGTGGCCTCTCTATGCCCTCCTGCCATTTTGGCAAAGTTCACCGGGGGACTAAGTCCACAGAGAAGCGGACGAAGAAAGAAGAACAAGAAGATGCAAGAAAAGTAGCTGAGCTACAGGGCAAGGAGACACGGACAAGGGATTGGTTGGTGGAGAAGGTAGGGAGATAATCAGAGCGAGCGCTAGTGAGAGTGTTAAAAAAACAAAGGATTTCAAACGAAAATTCGGAGTTCTCAGCTTCGGTTTAATTTGTGGGAGATCCTTCCTCGTTTTCATACGAGTTAATGAAATTGACAAATTTCTTTAAAATTGAGTGCATCTGAATGCACAAGTCTTTTGTTAATGATGTGTCTACAGATCTTTCTAATGATGTATTTATAGATCTTTCTGGAAAGCAAATGTATTTTAACTTAATTTATTACAATGATTTTGTTTTCAAATAAGGGATTACATTAAAAAAAAATAGTGAGGTCATGCTGACATAACGTGAACAGATTATAGGCATCTCCAGAGAGCATTCCTAGTCAAGATTATTTCTTTCAAATTGATGTTTGATTTAGAAGAAAAATTTGTTGGCATTTTTACCAGATACACAGAATGTGTCCAGTTACATTGCAACATTAATGTCAACATTCAAATATGCTTCTGGTTCATGCCTAATTAATGTAACTACCTTGTTTTAAAGTAAGTAAGTAACAGGGGATAAAGCTCTATTAATAAAAGACAAGATGGAGTCTTCAGTGCAAGGTACTACTTTTTATTAGGCTAACAGAAAATCCTAAAGCATCACATTTATTTTTTGAACCCCAGAGGTCTCTTCTTCAGATGAGTTCCGAGTGCTTTACATTTCACTGTGATATTTTTATGCTCGCATTTGTTGCAAATGAACACAAACCAAATGTAACACTAGATAGGCTTCTAGATAGGCTTTATGGTAAAAATATTGAGTGGATTCTGTAACTACCAATGCCTATGTAGGGACAGAAAGTTGTAACCCCCCCCCCCGTCAATTATATTGGCAAATGGATGTTTGTAATTTGAATACTGCATCAAAACTACACTTGGATTTAACAGACACATAAAATCCTAGGTGTCACATTTATCTGTATAGATAGCGTGATGTCTTGCACTTCAAATGGACTAGTAAAAACATTGAAACTTGAAAAAAGGTATCTCAGTACATAACAAGCTGCAAAGTGGTATACAGAACTCATTGCATATTACATTATTGATGCAGATAGCAAATATACATATATACATTTATCAAAATCAAAAGAGACTAAAACCTTTCATGGCATGAGCCATTGAATAATTAAAAATGCAATGGTCTGTATGAAATTTCAACTGGGGGAAGATTAGGGCATATATGTACACAAGAAACAACCAACATTTCTTTCCCTTTTGATATCCCAGACTTTCTCCTACTAATTCTAATTGTAAGTGCTTACTAAAAACCAACCTATTTAAAGAAACATACAGCCCTCCCTTCTTATACCCTCAACCACCGTCCTAAATAAGCAATCTGCAAGCTCAAGACATGGTTGCCCCCACTACAAACAACTCTTCTTTACCCAAGAAGTCTTCTTCTACTGTCTCACTTCCCTCTTAACCAGCAAATAAATTGTAAGCTCATAAAAACAAGGCTCTCTTGTCCTTGTCCTCGCATCATTGTTTATGCTTATGTTAATGAGAGGGCCTGTGGGAAGATCTGTATAAAATGTATATAAAAGATGTATATAATAAAGTTGTAGAACAATTCTATAGAACTACACCACCTTTTATTTATTATTAGTGTGTTACATGGGCATAGCTTTCAGTTAAGTTAAACATTATTGATTAATAAAAAACTGAAAACAAAAAATAGAATTGTATTGTTTCTCATTATAAGGTATGTGAAGTTTAGGATCTCACTCAGTCTCACTCTCTTTTATGCAAAATGAGTGAAGAGAAGAAAAACCTAAATCGGTATTTGGTGTGACCACCGTTTGTCTTCAAAACTTCAAAATGCATTTGTAATTTTGCAATTTTCGTTAGGAATAAAGTTTGTACGAAAAGTAGTGCACAAGTCTAATATATATATATACTATTTACAGTATCTCACAAAAGTGAGTACACCCCTCATGTTTGTGTAAATAAAAACTTTATGTAGAGTAACATAGAAACATAGAAACATAGAAAGTGACGGCAGATAAGAGCCAGAAGGCCCATCCAGTCTGCCCAACCTCTGAGTACTCTCCTTTAGTACTTGCCCTTATCCTATATCTAGCTTGGCATTATGCCTATCCCATGCTTGCTTAAATGACTTTACTGTATTAACATCTTCCACTTCCACTGGGAGGCTATTCCATGCGTCCACTACCCTTTCCGTAAAGTAATATTTTCTGATGTTACCATTAAACCTTTGCCCTTCTAGTTTATGCTTGTGTCCTCTTGTTGCGGTTTTATTTCTCCTTTTAAATAAACTTTCTTCCTTTACTTTGTTGATTCCCTTTAAGTATTTAAATGTTTCTATCATATCCCCCCTGTCCCGTCTTTTCCAGGCTATATAGGTTAAGATCCTTTAACCTGTCCTGGTAAGGTTTATTTTGTAATCCATAAACCATTTTAGTAGCCCTTCTCTGAACTTTCTCCAACATATCTATATCCTTCTGGAGATACGGTCTCCAGTACTGTAC